>JAWPHD010008030.1:0-120467 GCA_037043455.1 Cyrtodaria siliqua | reverse complement strand
AGTCCCTAACGTCTGCATTATTTTTTTCTGCCGTGTTACGCTCTTTCGAAATAATGAAGAAAGCTCATCGTACATGGAGGTTACAAAATAGACCGGAAAAGATCTTCAGTTCATTATCAGTCGGGTTTACATTGCGATATTGATTCATACTAAATATTGCTCATTCGTCGCCAACGTCGTTCGTAAATACAGTCGAGGCCACGCGGATTACGACTAATAACACTCAACGCGGGGATTTTAACTCACCGCGGACACACTGATTTTGTCCCCGCGATCGGCGGACAGTCCGCTCAACGCGGGGACAATAACTTTTGACCACCGCGACACAATCACCGAAAAACATGTGTTATTAAATGCATTAAAAGTTTGAAATATGTATTGCTTTCGAAATTTATCATCGTATTTATCAGTTTTATTACGTTTTTTATTGATTCAAATGCCAAGATTATCTAATTCCTGAAAGACCTAAACTTTCAGTGACTTTCAAGCTAATAACATTATAGACAATCAGATGCTAAATAATTCAAAGTGTTTCAAAACAATACAGTGCAAGAATGAACAATATAAAAACTCATTCTTTCCAAAGACAATTATTGATTGTAACCATCTTGGAGACAGTTTCGTTTGCAAGCCATCATTGGAGAGCTTCAAATCACCTCTCGTAAAGTGCTACCAACAGCAACAGCCTCTCATCCGATGAGTTTATGCCTTAACAGGCTCTACATTGTACAGATTCAGATCCCTGCTCTAATTTCCACTGCGTTCCCCCGCGAACCTATCACAGAGAATCCCCGCGATTGCTTTCTTTTGATACTGGATTTTGCAATCGCGGTGATTTTTACGGTCACGGAGAATCCCCGCGATATTTCGGGTGACAATCCGCGGTACGATCGCGGGGACTTGTGACTTCGATGGAAAAACGGCCGCGGGGATACTGTGAAGAAGTCGTAATCCGCGTGGCAGCAACTGTAGCAAATAAAATTGAAAACCAGTCTGTTCTGAAACCGAGAGTTGTTTCCGGCGATGTATATGTATAAACAAAATAAAAATCGACTTTTAATTTAGTTTACAAGCTGTCGTTATTTTTTGTGTCTGATTTTATTTCGATTTATTTTGGCATTTTCGTCTTGTTTTTAACATGCCCGCTTGTAAAATTTACATGCCTGACATGATTTTTACTAACTGCGGGCTTCAGGCTACCGGCTAATTTCAAAGACTGACAAACTCATATGTTGTTTTTAATTGTCTTACAATAGCGAATAATACACTCGTTTGTGTTCAAAACATGAATATTTACTAACTTGAAGCTCTACTGATAGCTAGATCAGCATTTCTGTGAAGTTTCATGGAAATCCGTCAAGTAGTTTCAGAGCAGTAGTCGCTACAAGTTTTTACTAAATAACTCTATGTAAACAAAGATGGACGCAAAGAATGCATAATCCAATACACCAAAATAAACTTAGAACTACTCAAAACTGAAAACTGAAAACCATATCAAAGATGTGCTTTATAATTATTATAAATACCATCCATGCCTAACAGCATCTTTTTAAGATAACACTGAAATGCCCGTTTAACAGTTTTTTAGCAATATTTTTTTTTTAGGTCTGTTTTTTTTCCATAGCATGAATAAGGTCTGAAATGTGCACGCAGAAGTCATTTCCACTCTAAAAGGTTGCCTCCTTTAACTCAATTTATATAAAGCCGCTAAATTATGCTTTTTTTTTTTTTTTTACGCGACAACATAATGACGTCACGCCACATGCTATTCTATGTTTGACGTCATCTTACTATGACATCAAAATACCATAGCAACCAGAACTTAAACGGGACATTACCGATAGCAAACTCTCAATATAATGAAACAGTGCTAAGGCAAACCCAAGAATTACATCAATAGATAGTTTTTAAATGGCATAAAGCCCACCTCAAACTTAGAAAACCCTACTACAAGTGCATATACCGACCGCAAGACACATGGGATCTCGAGATATCGCAAGTTTAGATATCTCACGATAAGTTGCGATACATCTCAAAACAACTTAAGACATCTCAAGACAGTGATCTCAAGATAAATTGAGATATACATTGAGATTTATGGGGATTAATTGAGATATCTCAATACAAATATCTTAATATAAAATGTGATATCTCAACATGGAGTATCTCAAGATAAATGAGACATATTGAGATATCTCAAGATACGATACGGTGCATCGTGGAGTATTACAATATACATATTTTACTGAGTTGTTCATAATCTGGGTTTCGTAACAATGCGTGTTTGCCTTATCGACAAATTACATTCTAACCGAAGTAGTTCTCTTCGCAAGCAAACCGAAAGGTAACAAACTTTGAAAATATGTTGAAATACAGACAAAAAATACTTCATTTGACTGTTTTAGTAAACAAAGGTTGGACCCTTAAGGGGGCACTCCACAGTTTAATGTACAGTTCTCAATAATCAAACCCATGACAAGTCCTTAGCCTGAATTCTTGAGCAAAAATAAATCACATCAGCATTGTGTCATACATTTCTTAGAAGACAATAAAATTACTCATGTTTCCATACCAAATAAAAGTATCAAAATGCATTTTCTGTACAACTTTAGTCCCATTTCTTTAAGATTACCCAACCCCTCAAAACATGCTTAAAAAGCAATTTTAGCAATATTTCGAATGTCAATAAATAAAAAAAATGAATTTTCCTAAGCATATCAGTGTCATGTCTGCACTCATATTGCTCTTCCAGGAAATGCTAAGTTTTACATAGCTTCTCCGGCGTTTTAAAAAGTTATTCAATGCTGATCTCCCCGTGAGTGAAAATCAGCCATTTTACCTACTTTTTGGAAGTTTTTGCTAGTTGATCATTTTTCAAATTATAGCCTCCAAAAAACCCAAAGAATGCATATTTCAATACAACAAAATAAACTTATAAAAGTACTCAAAACTGAGAACAACATCAAACATGTGCTTCATAATTATTCTAAATATCATCCATGGACCTAAAAGATGCTTAGTTGATTTCTTTCCGATTTACACCATGGACATTCGTGCGAAATTAAGGAGTGCCCCCTCAGGACAAACGTTTGTATTTACAATCAAGCGTTCAAGATGATCAAGACTAGCTCTGATAAACAATAATCAGAGTTTGTGTCCATTTAGGTAAAATTTACGGATTACGATGTCGCATGCATATTTGTCACAAATTGAATTGTTTTCTACGTTTGTATGCGCGATCAGTGTGCATTAGGTTTACAAAAAAGCACACTCTCATAGAAAATGGTGCGGATCCCGCGTCCTAAAATGGACAGTGCATGTTGATCGAATGCAATATTATTCTGGTCTTCGTTTCGTATTTAGTGAAAAATACTAATTATTCGATAATTACATGGACACGTTATTAATGTCTATGACTAATCGTAGGATACATACATTTCCGTTGATTTCTCTCGTCAGTAAAACAATCACAATTTAAACAGACTTGCGCTTTATACCAAAGACTTTCCTTTATTTTATAAACCAATGCAGTTTCGATATGTTTGTGTCAGACATGAATAATAGGTTACTTATAGAGAAAGTGTTTACAATCAATACTCATGTGACTGACTACATCAGGGGTCTCGCAATTAGGCGAAGTCGCTTTAAACTTTGCTCTAATTTGACTGACTTCGTTTTTTATGCATGTTGGGCAAAATTTGAGTCGTCGGCAATAAGCAAAACTGCGAACTTCTGTGTGTTTTATTGACGGGTAATTATTTTGTCAGCAAGTTTCATTTCAAGGTGCTTTGAATAATGATTTAATTGATTGATTTCATTTTATATATCGGAAATGTGTCAGGTTTCTAAGACCAAGACAAAAAAAAATCCATTCACAACATCTAATTTACTGCTAAGCAGCATTACTTAAATGTATATCGAATGTCACCACACCATGTTGGTTATGTCCTACTAGTGTGACCTCATTCAAAAATTGTTCGGCAATCTGATCCTAGTGATGTACTCGAGATACTGAGAATGTCATAATGCAGAACATAATGACGTCAGTAGTTCAATCGCATTCGACTGCCGAAAATGACAGATACTTAATTTGGGAATGTTGACCGGATATCCAGACAAGATCAGACAAATGATGAGTATATTTAAATGGCACTTTGGTGACTTTTGACTTCGATATCTCCGCGGGTTGACTACAGATCGTAAAGGGCACGAAAATTCGTCCGCTCGTATTGACGAGTGATTTTCGAATCTGGTCGAGTGAAATCCATGAATCGGTCATCCGAGAGGACGAGTAACATTTCAGTAGAAAACAACAACAAAGAAAATAGTTCTTACATAGTTTATTAAGCGATTAAATGCAGTAAATAGTCGCAACTCTGTTTAATCAACGATAAAATGCAATTTAAGTCAACCGGATATTGGTAAATTGACGCATTTCCGCTTTGGGACATTCTAAAATGCGGGTCCCGTTCTAATTTCACGGAGCGCAAACGTTACGGTATTTGATGTTATACAAATAACACTTTCACGGGGGAATCTTGAAGGGCACTAGTTAGCTTTTAGGTGACTGGGGCCAGGGCCTTCAGGAAGGGGAATTACAAAAAGTATGCTGTTTTCCTGTGTTGTAGTTTAACATTTTCTAATAATTATTAAAAAAAGAAATTAAGAAGGGATTTTTTCACAGGAAAAGTGGGAAATATATACCATGCCAGAGTAACATCAGACTGTAGTTAACTATAGAATATAAATATAGTCACCTATAAAACTGGTCAAAGTTTCATAATTTCCAATGATTTATATAAAGAAAAAACAACACGTTATGATGTTTCCCTTTGTTTTATTTATATATATATAGTAGTGTTAAAAGATGGTATCTGACTACTTTGACTTATGAACTTTTACAGTCAGAGCAGGAAGAGTAAACATCCTATAAGGACGAGTAACATGTCAATGGCACTTGTCCTACAGGACGAGTATACAGTAAAATATATGTCGTCCCCTGTCGTAGGAAGAGTGGTTTTGTCAGATAGGAAATTTATTATTGCACGCGACAGTGTACAAGGTGTATGTATTTGATACATTTGTAAACATCTACTTAACATCAGAAAATATCACTAAAATGTCCCCTTACAGTCCTCATAAATGATGATAACAACAGTTCTATAAAGATAATTCATAATTTCGATAGAGCATCATCAAAAAAACTGACCAATCAGCGATCAGAAATAAGAGCATACCAATACATTCTGGTAGGTGATAAACTCGGTCTTTATCCTTGATGTTCAACCAGTGTATAAGGCAGAAATTCAAGAACTGGGTGTGCAAATATGCAAACAGGGTGTGCAAAATAAGTTGCTAACACGCGACAATTCACGGCAAGTGGGTGTCTCTGGGGTAATTTATTTTTACAGATAAAGGTGACAAAATACATTTTAGGTCATATTTCTTCTATAAATGTATACAAAACATGACAATATTGAGAAAGTAAGAATTTGGAAGTGTTGCTGAGCAACAAAAAATTACCCCACCCACTCCTCAAACATTGGCCGCGATTTTTCTAAAACGGCCGTGAAAAAGACAGCTGCACGGTTGGCTGGCTAATACACTGTGTTCACCCAAGTTTATTGTTAACATTAAGGTATCTTCAGTGTGGTTCTTTTAAAACCCTGCATATTTCATGCACATTCATGCAAACTGATTAAATACATGTATCTTTCAAAATCAAAATCTTGAAACTTATCGTCTTTTTACGCTGCCAAAGATTCTTATTTTACTATAGAACCTAACGATAAAAACCGAGTAACACACATTTTATCCAATCGTGAACGCTCGGCCAATCCCGTCATTCTTCGGGATCCCACCTCGTGTGTATCACGGCGCTTCGGTATGTTCAAAATCTTTACATTCTGTTAGCCGGAAGGCAACGGCACAGGAAATAGTGCCCTGTTGCTAAGCTGTTGCTACATAAACATTATGGTCACTTGCCACACGTGTTGATGTATGATTTGCGTTGCATGCTTGTTATTTACGATGCAGATGAATGTTTTATCACTGCTTTCACGTAAATGAACTATAGATGGAGCAAACGGCTAAATGATATTGCAAAATGTTGAGGATTACTTTGAATGCAAATTCGTTTTAGCGGGAATCTGAAACGCGTCACGCTAGTATGATGTAACCAATAAATATTTATATTTAGCTCAAAAACAATTTTTTTCACTATTTAACATGGACTGCACCAAATTTAAATAAATGGGAACAATTTAAATAAATTGACACTAAATAAATGCTCTCGATAGAGTATATCCTTACGATTTAAATTATTATATCCTCGCGATTTAAATATATGATTTTATCCATACGATTTAACTAAATGGTTTTGATGTAATTATTCGTTTGTGATCTAAATAAGTCGACCTTCGTTATAGTATAAATGTGCAACAATTTAATTAAATTCACTATAATTAAAAAAATCGACACCATTTAAACAAATTAACACCATTTAAACAAATTCTCTATGAGCATAAATAGAAATATTTTAATATAATTACATATATTCTAATGATTTAAATCGCATGGATATATTTTAATCGTGACGATATATTTTAAATCTTAAGGATATACTTTAAATCAAGAGGATTTATTTAAATTATTAAGTGTCAATTTATTTAAATCATGTCGATTTATTTAAATATGGTGCAGTCCATTATGTTAAATAGTGAAAAAACAACATGTTTATGAGCTAAATAGTTTTGTTACACACGGCATGCTATAACAAGTTGGAATAATTGTTGTCATTATTCATTTTGAACAAACTGACTAAAATAAATATGATCTTATCATTAAATGGGGTGTTGCCATGAATAATGTATACAAAATAAATACTGTAAATTAAACTTCTAATCCCTAACTTACAAAGTTGACATTTAAGCAATACAATAAAAAATCCTATCCTGATTTGTGTAAAAAGTAAATCCTCATGTACATGGAAATGTCAAGTGTTGTCTCTTACTCTCTTTCCACATTACTCCAATTTTATGGAGATGTCGAGCGCTGTCCGTCATTTCTGCATTACTCACATTCTATGGAGATGTCGACCGCTGTCATTTCTGCATTACTCACATATTATGGAGATGTCGACCGCTGTCATTTCTGCATTTAACTCACATTTTATGGAGATGTCGACCGCTGTCATTTCTGCATTACTCACATTTTATGAAGCTGTCGACCATTGTCATATCTGCATTACTCCCATTTTCATGGAGATGTCGACCGCTGTCATTTCTGCATTACTCACATTTTATGGAGATGTTGACCGCTGTCATTTCTGCATTACTCGCATTTTATGAAAATGTCGACCACTGTCATTTCTGCATTACTCCCATTTTCATGGAGATGTCGACCACTGTCATTTCTGCATTACTCACATTTTATGGAAATGTCGACTGCTGTCATTTCTGCATTACTCCCATTTTCATGAAGATGTCGACCGCTGTCATTTCTGCATTACTCCCATTTTATGGAGAAGACAACCGCAGTAATTTCTGCATTACTCCCATTATCATGATGATGTCAACCGCTGTCATTTCTGTATTACTCCCATTTTCATGGAGATGTCGAGCACTGTCATTATGCATTACTCTCATTTTCATGGAGATGTCGACCGCTGTCATTTCTGCATTACTCCCATTTTATGGAGATATCGACTGCTGTCATTATTGCATTACTCCCATTATCATGGAGATGTCGACCGCTGTCATTTCTGCATTACCCCCATTTTATGGAGATGTCGACTGCTGTCATTATTGCATTACTCTCATTTTCATGGAGATGTCGACTGCTGTCATTTCTGCATTACTCCCATTTTATGGAGATGTTGACCGCTGTCATTCCTGCAGTTCTCTCATTTTCACGGAGATGTCGAGCACTGCCATTCCTGCATAAATCCCATTATTATTGAGATTTCGACCGCTGTCATTTCTGCATTACTCCCATTTTCATGGAGATGTCGAGCGCTGCCATTTCTGCATTAATCTCCCATTTTATGGAGATGTCGACCGCTGTCATTCCTGCATTACTCTCATTTTCATGGAGATGTCGAGCGCTGCCATTCCTGCATAAATCCCATTATTATGGAGATGTCGACCACTGTCATTTCTGCATTACTCCCATTTTCATGGAGATGTCGAGTGGTGTCATTTTTGCATTACTCCCATTTTATTGAGATGTCGCCTGCTGTCATTTATGCATTACTCTCATTTTCATGGAGATGTTGAGCGCTGCCATTCCTGCATAAATCACATTATTATGGAGATGTCGACCACTGTCATTTCTGCATTACTCCCATTTTCATGGAGATATCGAGTGGTGTCATTTTTGCATTACTCCCATTTTATGGAGATGTCGCCTGCTATCATTTATGCATTACTTTCATTTTCATGGAGATGTCGAGCGCTGCCATTTTTGCATTACTCTCATTTTCATGGAGACTTCTCTGCATTACTCTCATTTTCACAGAGATGACGAGCGCATTTCTGCATCTCTCCCATTTTTATGGAGATGTCGAGCGCTGTCGTTGCGCATTACTCTCACTTTTACAGAGATGTCGACCGCTGTTATTCCTGCATTACAGTCATTTCATAGAGATGTCGAGCTCTGTCATTTCTACATTACTCTTATTTTTATGGAGATATCGAGCGCTGTCATTTCTGTATTACTCCCATTTTTATGGAGATGTCGAGCGCTGTCATTTCTGCATTAGTCCAATAGGCATTTGGTGCCTGGATATCTTAAATTAGAATCAGCACCAGACCCTTAGGACAGACCCACAAACATAAATATAAACATTTACCAATGGAGGTAAGGTTATGGGTCTGATGATGGTCTGGGGCGGATTCCGAAAGTTCCAGGCGGCTGTTACCTAACCAGATGAAAAATGCAAAACTTGCTATTTCCGACATATAAAAATAAAACTGTTATATACTTACAATCCTCTTCAGAATATTCACTCAAATAAACTCATTCAAATTCATTGTTTTAAATTGTTACAGTTTCATTGAAAAATAGTACACTGTTGATAACACACCATTGCCTATATAGACACATGATAATGGTTATTTATGCAAAAATACCACAGTTTCTTGAACACATGTGTTTCTAATAGAATAATCTCTGCAGGATACTGCATCATACTGCATCAGATCAAAAGAAATTGCATACTACCTGGTAATAATAATAAACTGACCCAGTCAGCAAGATTATCCAGCTTTTCCCCCAATCTATCATAAATTGTGTTTCTACATGACTGTACACTTGTATTATATTATTCTGATGTTAAGCATTAATTATCTTTGTCATTTTTTTTACTTTTAAATACATGTTATTTAAAGTATTGTGCTTAAATTTCAAAGTAGATTATATATTTGTTGAATTTGAAGATAGTTCCTATATAATAAATCACTATGACTTAAACTATTAAATTGACTGGTCATCATGGTCATGTTAATGCAGAGTAATATTGATATCATTTTGCACTTGGGACACAATTTTAATTGTTCTGGTTTTAAATGTTGGAGTTATCATGATGTTTGGTATTTAAAAATGTTCTTGCAACACAATAATACATATTTTGGCTTTTTCTGAAAAAATAATTGAATTGAATTGAATGTTGTTTAATGGCTCATCAACACAGTATAGGTTATTTAGAGCCGCCCCAGAGAGAGGAGAAGGATACATAGGAACCGTGCCCTACTCTTATATCAGATAGATTCCTATGGTTCTTTAACGTGCTTGGAGGATAGACTGATACACGGGACCGTCCCCTTCCGATGGACAAGGCTAAGGGAAAGTGTCTTGCCCAAGAACACACCGACGAAACTCAGTGGCACCATGGAGGATTGAACCCGGGGCCTCCGGTTACAAATCCGCCGTGCTACCGACTGAAAAAATAAGGTTCCACTAAAAGTTTTATACTTGGCAAAATAACTTCTTCAAGTGGTCCTTTGACATAAAATCCACATTTTACTTGAGTACATTTTACTTGAGTAATAATTAAGTAACATAAGAGAAATATCAAAAATCTGGTTAAAGTTTAAGCTTTGTGGTGAAGTTTTGGCGAACGGAGATAAAGCAGATCAGAATGGAAAAGTTTGTCGTGATCTTATGGCGAATAAAGAAACGGCAAATCTGAATAGAAAAGTTTGTGGCGATGTTACGGCTTGCAATAAAAAATTAAATCGGAATGGTAAAGTTTGTCGCAATGTTGTGGCGAACAAAAAAACTGCAAGTAAGTTTGTGCTGATGTTTGGCGAACGTTCCAAATAAAAAAATGTTTCTGGCGAACTTCTTGCGAATGTATAACTTTTTAGGGAGTTTGCGGCAAATTCGCCAAAGATTACCATGGTGTTTGCGGGAACATCAGCGCTAGTGGCGAACATTGGCGAACAATTAAGAATTGTTCTGGCAAACAAAATTGTTTGCTGCAACTCTCTCATTTTGGGCAAAATGTACGATTTGATAAATTTCCATACATTATATACCTTAATTATAATTATAACCTCTCAGACCCACAACAGACAAACATTGCATATTTTTTCCTTTTCTTCACATTTTCAGACGAATTTTGCCTTCTGATTGGGATAGATTCCTGCTAAATTTAGGGGAAAATAGTCAACTTTACAGTTGGGAACAGGCCTGTAAGGAAGACGCCTTTTACAGGCCTTTATTATATAACGAGGCGTCTGTATGACAGGACATGTATACAATCAAATTGCCCTTGAAATGCGTATTTAGACATTAATACAAAAAACACACGTACGACGTCGTGCACAACTACTTAGAGAAACAAAACTTTGCGGCGCATGAAATGTTTGCCTGTGTTGTAAATACATATAGACACTCCACAACATCCCTATCACATAAGCCCCGTAATGGTGTGTGACAAGTTCTCAATACTGCCCACAGCCATAGCCACACATTCATGAACTTGTGGACAGCCCCGTGAAACATGACCTACTTCTCCACCAAAACCATCATATGCCATATTACCTACCAAAACTTATCTACGGTACTTACCTTCGCCCAAAAATATTTTCGCCAACGATTTTGCAATGATTACAATGGCTTGAAATGTCCAATGTAACGTATAACGTCGACCTACTGTACACCAGGATCCGTCTATGTATCAAAGCAAAATGGCGTTCGTTAAACCGTAATACATAGCCTGCTGCGCATGTGCGTCGGAAATAAACCGGAACTCAACAGTGGTTTTATTATTACCAAAAATATACAGACGTTAATGTAGCTACTTATGTAATGGCCAACTATTACGTCTCTTTCATGTATCTACATCCATTACTGATTTTCCGTACTAGAAAAGCTACTCAATCAGGGTCACCGTTACCATAAAATTCGTAAAACCTTTACAAGTTTTATTATCGTAACCTTGATCTTCTTTCCAAATATAAAAGTAATTTAAGGACTCTTCTGCGACAAGGACTATCACAACCTGACTTCTATGGTGATGTGATTTATAAACTTCGTAAGATTCTTGGTCATTATCACTTTCATACTATCTTTGTTAAACTTGTTAAAAAGTTTATCAAAAGAGGTAATGACCCTATCATTTTGCAACGTACTGCATGCTTGGTGGTGGACCCTTTTACAGTTCGCCACTATTCTTTCCTCTTTAATTGTACGATGACCGGACAGGCTGTGGACTCTATGATGACGCCTACCTAAAGCCCATTGGGACGGTGGCGTTTGATGTTTGTCTATGATCTTTCTTGTCGTGCCCTTAATGGTTTATTCTCTTGTTGCTCTGGCTTCTGCCAAGTCATTGAGTACCTTCATTGTGGCTTTCTAGGCTATTGCATTTTTGGATTATATTTACACGAGCATATTTGTGTTTTACTTATATTGCCTATTGATGCTGCCTTGTTGGTTAGAGATTAGATCATGGCGGGAATTTCTTTATTTACACTGTCCTGTTTTAATGGGATGACAGTAGGGTAAGTGTGAGGTTTGGTGCACCCTAGAACCGGTTTAAACACCCCAGTGGCCTACTTTGCCACCAACCGTTCCATGGCGGTAGCCCTATTGTCAACCCTTTTGTGTTTGTGATGTCGTTTACTTTCATGATTATTACTTTTGCCTTCTTGTTTGTCTGTTTGCATGTTTGTTTCTGTGTTTTGTGGTTGACTGTCCTCCTTGAATGCTACTTTCCCTGTCCGATCTTTTTATATTTCTTGAAGTTATAACTCAACGTCACAGTTTGTTATTTTCGTGTTAGACTGCTCTCAACAGCGTTAAAGTGATTTGGTGACATGCGCAGTGAAGCAGTCTATTTTGTGTTTGGAGTCAGTTATTAATAATTAGAGATTATGAATATTCTTTCACTGAGAAATCCCAATCTTTCACTCTGAAAAATACTACTGAAGTGGAAGTCAATAAAATTTATTTCAAGTCATTAATTAATTGTTAATGTAGATGTAGATGTTAATGTCATATTGTCAGAGTTACAGGTACGTATCACTGCGTCAGATCAACCGTTCATCTAAATTCAACCAATGAAATCGCGCGTTTCATATGCACTTTAGATGATGTCACATGTAGAAATCAACAAACGAAAATCCACATAAACCACATAGATCTAGATCTATATCCGAAAAAAGATAAAGTCTTCGTGTGTCAACCTATTGCTGTGGATTGCATGATACATTAAAAAACAACACTAAACAGCATGTTTTACATCAAGAATACGAAGAAAATTATGGGCGGGCGCCGCGGTCATGTTTTTTGAAAACATTCGGAACAGTAACCGAGATTAATCAGACATAAGGTTTTCTAAATAGTATGTCTTAGTACGTCTGGCCTGCACAGCACAGTTGATATCGAAATCGGCTATTGTGACATGGTATTATTATTACCCCATAGTGTAACTTTAGCGTTTAACCGGCACATACATTTGTTGTACCGTTATGAAATTCCGTCAAACAGTCTTGTTTTTTTTTCAGTAAATATTCAACTGGTTGGTGTGTTATGTTTGTCAACGCAATTATTTTGTGTTTTATAAGCGAAAAGTTAGGGACATTGTCTCTTTCCATACCGAGCGTAGACTGCTCCACGGCGTTTGACTGAAACGCGACATGCGCATTGAAGCAGTCTGTTTCGAGCAATTGTGAAGGCTGAAATCTGATTGGCTAATCGTAAGGTCAATCAGATGTGACCTCCAATGCTGTGTTGTCAGATACTTAGTAGCGTAGAGTATCGTAGCATGATAAAGGGTCTGATTTAAATGAGATTGCAAAACAAGTCGATTATTTGTTATTGTATTCTAAAATATACATGTTATAGAATGAGTGAAAAATACTAGAACAGCTTGTTTTGCCTTTCAGGCATAACGAAAAAACCTATGGCATATTTTTTTTAAGTCCAGAAGAGTGATTAAACTACTAAACGCTTCTATTACAAAATCCGAATCCTAAGTAAAGACTGTTTGAACTACGGACCTACGTATGCTAATTGTTTCTAATGATCATCAATGTAATTTGAATGCAAGATAAACAATATCGCCGTTAAATTGTATAAATTAAATATTGAATTCCCAAATTAAAACTTACGCTTTTATGTCATAAAACAAAAAGTCGATGCAATGTCTGCTTATAAACTTAACCATATAATCAAGGTCAGAGGCCTGTATGTTAAACGCATTCATAATTGAAATCCGTTGAAAGTTTATATAAAATGCATTATATCACCGGTCACGTGACTATCGTCGCACTGACGCATGAGTGTGGAAGTGACGTGTGATGGTGTACATTGGATCAAATGAGCAATTCGTTGTTTTAGAGACGAATATGTGATCAATTTAAGCAATGTTTATACCAGGATAAAGAGATTTTAAGAATATATTTCCAAATATGTCAATTTCAACTTAAATGCAAGGAACTGTTCGTATACTTATTTATATTTATCATCGTTCTCATTGTTCAATATTCATAAAATGTCATAATTGTAATTTTGGAATACCAGTGACAATGCAACTTTTGTTTTGTGTACTTTTGCCGACGATTTTCCTTTCCTTTAGCTATTCCCGAAGTGCAGTTATGAAATAAAGACGTCACATTTTGAACTGGTCCGTAGATGGGTTTCTCGATCTATTATATCATTAATTGCAACGTATTGAACTAGACATTGCATCGACTTTTTGTTTAAATTTCTTATGAGTTGGATTTCAACATATATGAAGCTTAAACATTTACGTCCATAAATACGTGCGATATCGAAAAAGTCTACGTATTATTTGAACAGCCCTCGTACTCAAATCCGAGGACTGCATGTTTCAACAACAACTTAACAAACTGTAAATCCTATCAATCTCATTAAAACAAAATCCTAATTGCGCTTCGATACGCTCCGCGATAGGCAACTCTGCCTTGGAGGTCACGTCAGATCGACATTGTATCTATTCAATATTCATGAGACGATCAACTAAATGTAACCAATGAAATCGCGCGTTTTATATGCAATTCAGATATTGTTCGAGTGAACTGAACAAACACAAATCCACATAAAGGACATATATCCGAACAAGATAAAGTCGCCGCGTGTTAATTCTGTGGATTGCACGATACATTAAAACAAATGCACTAAATGGCATGTTTTACAGTAAGAATACGAAGAAAATCATAGTATTTTTGTTTTGAAAACATTCAGAACATTATTCTACCGAGATCATTAAATTGAAACATTATGTTTTCAATATAGTACGTACCAATACATTTTACCCGGTAGCGCAGTCGGTAGCGAGGTAGACATTCATTATTATCTTACTGTGGGTTACGAGTTCAACCCTACGAAGCGGTACCGTAATTCTTCTTTTTTGTACCGCTATTGAATTCCGTCAAACAATCTTGATTTTATTCAGCAAATATTCAATAATGGTTGATGTGTTACGTTTGTCAACGCATTTTGCGTGTGTTTTATAAGCTAAAAGTTACGGAAATTGTCTCTTTCAATATCGAGTGTAGATTGCTCCATAGCGTTTTACTGAGATTTTAAATCCTATAGAATTCATTTTTATTTATTTTTCAATAAAAATGGAAATGCTGTGTTCTAAAATTGGCTAAATGGCTCAATGGAAACGGGTTTTCTTGTTTGCTTTTTAGAATATAAGATGAATTCATTTTGCTTAAAATTACTCGAAATTTTTGACAATCTTCTACAGCTAAAGTACAAATTTATCAATCGACGTTTAATGTGGGTCGGGGAAATGTTGATCGAATTGGGACTGGGTTAAACTTTGATATTTCCACACATTTCAACTTGTTTTGTTAAAAACAAATCTAAAAACAATAATAACTGTTTAGATCGCAAACGGGGCTTTTTTTTTTATAATATAAGTCCCTAAAGTCCATATTGAACTCGTAAGAACAAAACTGCAGTAATTAAATTGGACTTGTACCCAGCAGATATAATATATATTTATCTACTAATTGCAATTTAAATAAACCAGGCTGTATAACAACTAGATTTACAATAAAAACAAAATGCATATTTTTAAACTTCAGCTGTGACGGAACACGTCTGGATTCAGGATCTGAATCGTGATCATAACCGTCGTCACCTGGAAGCGGGTTTGCCGTCTTCCCTAAAGTTCAGTTTGACACGTAAGGGACTTGGTGATGGCACGTTGAAACTGAACCTACAGGAAAACAAACACCTTAACCTCAACGCTCCGGTATTTGAGGCTCATGTTGACAAAGACGGGAAACAGAGACTGAAAAGAAAGAATCTACAACCGATGAAGGTAACATAGTTTCAAACGTATTTCTCCGTCACTACTGGATGTAAAGAAATATAACAAGAAAATGTATAACACATATGTTATACCATCGGAATTACGGACTACATGTAGATGACGTGCAAGTAGTTGATCTGCAGGGAGAGCCTAATGGAATTCCTGTGAATAACCAATCTCTACCCAGTGTTGTCGTTCCTTGCATACACATACATCTCTGTCAACGTCTCACCAAATACCAAGAATCTTGGTATACGACGAAATACGGTGGAAATGCAAAATTTCTTGATGACACTAATATTTTTATGAATAAACTTCATATGAAATGCTTATATTACAAAGAAAATAATTTTCGGCTTGAATATTTTAAATATACAGTAAATTATGCTTAGGATTATATTGCGGTAGGATAAAGGTTTGGCATATCACTCCAACGTCAAAACTTTAAAATAGGCACCACCAAATCGTCCCCATAGCGTAACAGTACAGCGACTTGCTTACCAACACTTTCCAATATCACATAGATCTTAACAACCTACTTAAATTAAAGTTCTAACCTATACTATATATCAAAATGTAGATAATAAGTTGTGTTTCTTTCGATTGTTTACACGTCAATCAACGGCCGATAGTTGGTGGTGTCACGGTGTTGAAGTTCTGTTGCTATTTTTATTTTTTAGCTATGGTCATGTGACAAATTATCAAGTGATCGCAGACTACTTTCTAAGACGTTGACAGAGGTCAATGTAATGGCCTCTGGGAGAGATTGGTGAATAACATCAATTCTTGACAATTATGTTATATAATAATTGTTTTAAAATAATGAGTTTAAGTTTATTTTGGTTTTGTCTAATTGCAAATAGTGTCACTGTGTAATGGACAATTTTATCATGTATGTATGTTAAAGTTGTGGTTATCCCAGAACAAAGTTTGTACAGATCAGTAAGTGTGCCGGGATCCCCGCCAGGACTCGAACCTGGATCTCTTTTCTCGAAAGAAAAGCATGCTTCCTTACACTACAGAGATGTTCCCAACAGCACAGAGCGTACAAAAGAAAATAACAGCAAAGTTAAATTTAGGTTAAACATATTTTATTTCAAATAAACCACAACTGAAACTGCTGGGCTCGCATTAACCATTCGCCAAAACGCCATGGGCGAAGAGTAACCCAAACTGGCGAATGGAAATCGTAAGAAATACATAGCAAATTCGCCAGACATTGACGGTCAGGCGATTCCGATTTTCCGACCGACTTTGTCAAAAAAATCTCGGGAAATCCCAAATTCAAAAATACAAAGTCTTTAACTGTTTATAAGCCAATATCTTGCTGGGTGTTATAAGGTAATTAGCGACAATCAATTTGGACCGAAAACTAATAATCGCCGTGTTTATTGAAAACCGCTGCCAAATTGTCGTGTGTGCGATAGACGCCACCCACTTTTCCGCCTTTCGAAGTCATTCAACTAATTGTGACCCCGTGCTCAATATTATCCATATATTTAATTGCGTTATCGAGCTATGTAAAACATCAAATAACGTGGTGCCCTATAGTGGCCAAGATGGCTGATCAAAAGAATTAGTAAGCTCTCTTTAAAGGCCATCAGTGTTTTTGAACTTTACGATCAGTCCGAAATTCATTTATGTGAAGTTTCGTGATGATTCCTTAAGGGAAGGTAAATTTAATCAGCAGAAACCAAATTATTTTGTAGTTACAGTGACTGGACCCGAAAAACAATCTCATGTTTAATTCCCTTGAGGTGATTTTTTTGTTATCTAAATCCGTCAAGGGAAACTGAAGTTTTGAGTGGCAACCAATTTCCAATAGCAGCAATGACCTTGACTGAAAATCAAACTACGTAAATAACAATCCCGAGCTTCCTTTCCATGAGATGCACTTTGTGGTGGTTTTATTAAAATTCCTTAAGGGAAAGTGAATTTATTCAGCAACAACAGGTCAATAACCTTGAAGCTCTACTGATAGGTTTTGATAGCTAGATCAGCATTCCTGTAAAGTTTCAAAATCAGTCACGGTGTTTCAGAGGAGTAGTAAAAGCTGCAAAGTTTTTATTATATAACTCTATGTAAACAAAGATGGCCAATGGCAGCCATGTTTAAAGTCGAATCAAAATAAGTTGCGACAAGGATCAACATACTGTCATACTGATAATTTTAGAAACAAGAAATTCGCGGATTCATATGTCTCGCCTAACGGGGGTAGGACTTAAAATAAAAAGGTCAATGATGCGTAAATGAAAGTTTGTTAACATTTAGTAACTAACAAGAGGTCAATGACCTTGAAGCTCGACTGATGTGTTTTTGAAAGCTAGATCAATATTCCAGTGAAGTTTCATGAAAGTCTGTTATGTAGTTTCAGAGGAGTAGTCGATACACGTTTGTACTATATAACTCTATGTAAACAAAGATGGCCGTATCAAAATAATTGTCAACAGTGACCAACACCATGTCATGCTGATCATTTTAGAGTCCCATATCAAATATCACTAATAGTTTTCAAGAAGTAGTCGCTACACATGTTTTTTAAAAATCTATTATTAGCCTTGGTGGCCATATTGAATTTCCAGCCAACCTGATTTATTGCTTGGATCAATTATATATCAGGAGCAACATTCCTGCGCAGATTCATGAAAATCTGTGAAGTAGTTTCATAGGAGTAGTCACTACAAGCGTTAACTATGTAACACTATGTAAACAAAGATGGCCGCTGGCAGCCATGTTTAACATTGAATCAAAATGATTTTCGAAAATGACCAACCTCATGTCATGCTGATCGTTTTAGAGAAAGTCCCATAACAATATCACTTATAGTTTTCAAGAAGTAGTCGCTACAAACTTGTTTTTTTTAAATCTATTTTTATCTGTGTTGGCCATCTTGAATGTCGCAGACCTGAATTTTGGCTAGGACATACCAGTCATTTTGGTAAAAGTTCCAAATCAACCTCATTTATGGTTTTGAGAAGTTATCGCCACAAAATCACATTTTTTAAAATCTATTTTTAGCCGTGGTAGTCACATTGTATTTCCGGCCGACCTGACTAGACATCAAGAGCAACCTTCCTGTAAAGTTTCATGAAAATCCGTCAAGAAGTTTCAGAGGAGTAGTCACCAGAAGTTTTTTCCTATATAACTCTTTGTAAACAAAAATGGCCGCTGGTGGCCATGTTTGACAACCAATCAAAATAAATTTTGGTTAGGGCCAACTGCATATCGTGCCAATCTTTTTGTTAATGGTTTCAAATCAATATAAGTTATGGTTTTTGAGATATAGTCGCCATAAAATCGCATTTTTAAAATCTACTTTTATCCATGGTGGTCATATTGGATTTCCAGCCAACCATAATTTTTGC
Source organism: Cyrtodaria siliqua (assembly GCA_037043455.1). Lineage (NCBI taxonomy): Eukaryota > Metazoa > Mollusca > Bivalvia > Adapedonta > Hiatellidae > Cyrtodaria > Cyrtodaria siliqua. The sequence continues at coordinate 101,303 of JAWPHD010008030.1, read as the reverse complement.
TAGGATCAACTAGACATCAAGAGCAACATTCCTGTTAAGTTCCATGAAATTCCATTTAGTAGTTTCAGAGGAGTAGTCGCCACAAGATTTTCTATATACAGCTGCTGCCACGCTGATTACGACTAATCACACTCAACGCGGGGATTTTATCTCACCGCGGACACACTGATTCTGTCCCCGCGATCGGCGGACAGTCCACTCAACGCGGGGACAATACCTTTCGACCACCGCGACATAATCACCGCGATTCGCCGTGATCAGTTTTGATTCGCACACCGCTTTACCTGGTGTGAAATCGCAAGCCATCGCCTGTCATTTTGCAGTCTATTTAATGCATTATTATTAAAAAATCGAAGCAGAAGACAATTTTATTTTGTATTCGGAAAATTCAAATGCCCGGATAATGTATTCACACTACTTATATGGCGATTCCTATTACCGACTTCGCGGTGACTGAACATAAAATTCAATTAGTAATTCTTATACTGAAAATTAGAATTCTATTTTTAATTAATCGTTATTTTGTAACACATTTTACTATTCTGCTGTTGATTATTAATACATTGATGGGTTCTTTAGTCAGAAATAATCCGAAAAAAACGTAAAGAATTCCGGGTCATAAACCTGTTAATAGTTAATAGTACACATCGCAAAGGATTGTGGGTAGCCAATTTATTGGAGAGCACTGTAATAACAACACATAAAAATATTTTTTTTAAACTTTAATAGATTTGGCAAATATTGGGCGTGGCATGGATTGAATGTTTAACAATTGGGCTGCCGGTAAGCACAAAAGACCATTATGGCAAGCCCTTACAGCAGAAAGCATTAAGCAATAAAGCAAATTGAATATTACAATATTAAGGACATAAATACATGTGCACCAAATTAAATGTTCATTATGAAAGCAACTTTTCTGATAAGCATTTAAGCAAGTGTTGAAAGCACGGTTGATATTCAAGCATAATTACAAGTGCACCGAATTCAATCAATTTAAAATGTTTTTTAGCAATTCGTACGGACAGCAAATTTGTATATAATTTATGTTTAGCTTACAATTCAGTCTCTGGGTATACAGGAGCTGAATAAAGTTAAACTGAAACGTATATGTCCTTCCTTTCACACCTTCGCTGCCCGCCATATGGATGGGTGCCCAAACACTCCAAGTCCTAGAGTGTTCAGGCTCCCATCCACCGCCAAAAATAGGGGAAACATTTTTTGGCAGCAGCGAAGAGTGACCACCAAAAGCAAAGTATCCTAATGCCACGCCAAAAACAAAACCGGTCTAAAAAAGGAATATATTTTCCTTATCACTGCCTACTTTTAGTGAAAAATTCGGCGGACACGCGCATCATTGAGTGTCCAGGCTCCCATCCATCGCCAAAAACGGAGGAAACAATTTTTTGGCAGCAGCAAAGAGTGCGTATCAAAAGCAAAATATCCGAATGCCATGCCCAAACAGAAACGGTGCCAAAAAAGTATATATTTCCTTATCGCTGCCCACTTTTAATGAAACATTCAAATCCAGCCGGAAACAGGTTAAGAAACAAGTTGTTCCCCATATTTGAGAAATGAACACCATCCGGTTCAAGGCAGGTATCATCAGCCTGAATGTATTCTTGTAGCAGAAAAAGGCCCCCAATAACTATTATCGCCGTAACAGCTTAACTGTTTTGTCACTTTCTGGCCCTTTCTTTTGCAAAAGGGTAGTTAGGCTAACGCCATGAAAGCCTAGAAAGTAAAGGAGACCAAATAACGACCACATTATATAAATTGACTCCAAAAACTCGGTCAGAAGCCTAACATGCTTTCTAAGAACCTTTAATGGGTATTTCTCTAAACCAGTTCCCAAGGATCACATGAGTTGATGCATCAGATATTGACAATATAAATAAATGTCAGAAAAATATGCAGTATGTAAAGGCTTGAGGAAGATTGTAACCTTTAATGTGTGGCGTCAAACCCAAATTGATTGTTAAACGTTTCGAAGTTGTCATAAATTAGCAGCAGAAATAAAAAATTATATAAGTGTAAAGTGTACATGTTACTCTATTTCAGACCTTGAACATTGAATGATTTATGATGAAGCATGTATCCTTTCCTCCTGTTTCGTGTGCCACTGTTATTTCATTTCAGTCAGCAAACAACTGATATACATTTGTCTGTATATAATATGCACATTTACCCAATTGTAATAACTTTTGCCACCTTGATAATCAAGTTTATGTCTAATCTGAACAGGTCTTTAACTGCATTTTGACCTTTAACCTACGATCGGTTCTTAGACTTGTGCATCAATCATAAAGGCTAAACCATGTAACACTCCGACAGCAATACACGAAGAACATGTATCCTTTTCAAGTAAACTAGCCCGCATTAAAAAAGTTAGCCACACAACTGTGTAAACTCCCTTTAACTAATACAGAAAGATGTCATGTGATGCTGACTATTGGAACGACATTTATCTCATTTATCACCTTCGTGTATGACAACCTAAAACTTGGAGGAAATGTGTTATTAAAATACAATTTGCAACCTGCCCAGGTTCTATTGTGCAATATACCTTTTGGAGTTTATATAACTTTGACTATGACTATTGACTATAAACCCCAGAGCTACACAAACACACACACACACACTCTGTAGTGTGGAACCCTGCAGAGAAGTTGTTATTTTGAATCGACACAGCACAGAAGGGTTTTATAAGTTGGTGACCATGCACTAACTGGTTTAAAGGGCTGTTTATTGACTAGGGACAGGCCGAAAAGAAACAGATAACTGAACTTCAATGAACCCCTTGCAAAAATACCTGGTGCAGTATAAATAAAACATCAACCTGGTGCAGGATAATGAAACCTCATCGATCTAAAAGGATTGGCCCAACAATAAACCAATGATCAAATGGAATACCCTTAAATTGAGGCATTATGATAAGTATGTAACTTTTGTCCATGTTTTGAACATGGACACCACTGATAAAGCACTGTCGATGCATTAAATATGAATGTATTAAACAAATGTAGGGAGATATTCCCAAACTCTACACGACATAGTTTCGAAAATCACAAAGCTGCTATGTAGCGAATGTTTTTCTCGTATAACAAGTAAAAAGTGGAACTTTACATACAATACCAACACTGGAGGACTCTATGACCTGTTCCACACATTGCATCCGATACCGACATAACTTTTGACTGGTGTTAAGACAACTCGATGGTTACACAAAATACCAACACTGGAGGACTCTATGGTTACACAAACTGAAATATAGGGCAAAATGTTCGAGAGAATGAAACAAAATAAATCTTGAAAGAAGTGATAGAGATCCAATCATAATTAAGCATCAGCAGCAACAGCATTCGTATATAAAAATCTGTAATGAAGACATCATTGTACGCAAACTGAATAATTGTAAAGCTGATCGCTAGACGAAAAGCATAGGATGTTTTATAAACAGTTAATTTAGAAGAAAGGAGGCATGAATTGATTTTAAACTGTTAAACAGTATTAATTCAAATGAAAAATAACGCCAAAACAAAAGACAATGCTTCCGCACTATCATAGACGCACGCCCCGACAGTATGACGGAACCTACCGCTCTGGGTCATGAATATGCATTGCCTCCATTGTCAGAACAACAACTTTTATTAGCAACAACAGTCAACGGCAGCAAGTTAAAATTAGCTGATATCAACAAACTGTTGAGATATACTTATCCGCAGTAAGAAAACATATTGCCTAAACACTCCAAATACATGGTTAGCATCATAAAACACGATTACACCAACAGCCTTGGAGTTAAATAATAGCAGCAGGAGCTGAAAACATAGTGCACAACAACGATAGTGATAACAGTAGGCGAACATTATGGCGTAATAGACATTTCTCCATCGAGTAGATGGTTTCCAACAGATTATTCCTCTATAAATGGTTTTCATAATAGTTATTAAATAATAAGTGCAGTAGCTATGGACATCATCCGCAGAATGACAACAATTATATTTAGCTCTGCCTTGAGTCGAATAATAATATTTTTCTAATGTGACTCACTGTTATTTACAGTTTTAATTGCCTCTCGAATGACTCAATAATTATTATTATTTTCATTGTTTTTGCAAATTGAATAAATTTGAGTTGAAAATGTAGTCTAACTACTGTCATTACAAACAGGATATTGTTTTTATTTTGATACCATTTTCAATTTCCTAGTGTGAACTGTTTGCAGTAACAAACAATCTACCGCCACCATATCTACAACGAACTTGCAATTTGCATACGCCTGGTGGAAAAAAGATATGATAATCTTTTTTTTTTTTTTTTTCTTTTTTTTTTGTGATTTTTGCATTATCTACGACAACAGCATGATAAAGCGTATAAAAATGAGTCCTGTTTCCCGGAGGCTGTGATCTGTTCCTCTATCTGACGAACGTCTTGTGTACGGCCTTTTCTGCAACCAATCGAGTCACTCAACGATATGTGACGTCACTGAATAGCTGAACGTACACCCTTTGGATCTGCTGGGAGGCAACCACTGACTTTTCCATGTGGGATCATCAACCACGTTACCGGCAGAGAACTAACCATCGAACTGTTCGGCTCGCTTTCCACGACTCATTATCCAGTGTGATTATGAAAACAAAAAAGAGGCGTACAATGTATAAACCTAGCACAAATGAGTACAGATAGAGGACAAATGAAAATAAAATCCTAAATAGTAATACCAACTTATTATAATAACTGATTGTGCAGACTTCATGTAGATCTAGTCTGTTTATTTTTATTTTATTGATTTTTTTTTTTTGATTTTTTTTTTTATTATTATTAGCATTATTATATATATATTATTATTATTATATTTATTTAATTATTATTATTACCCCACTATTATTATTATTCCCAACACCCAAAAACTCCCTCAGTCGAAACGCACCGAGACACAGAAAGATGCTGTAGCATTTAGATATGATATACACTTTAGATTCCTTTAGCTAGCCAGTATATTTCCATTGACTGATATATAACCCCCAGAGGGCAAGGCACACTGCCTGTAGTATTTTGGAAGAGATTGAAATCAGTTCGCATACGATCATCACTAAATAAAGATTCACTATTACAGACGTCTTGTTCTTTAAACACACCCAACAAGCGTAACACTTGCAACAGTCCTAAACATATTCAGTTAAAAAGTAGTCTAGTGAGACGCAACACAACCACATTGTTCTAATTTAGCATATATATCGAAACAGCTGATTGACCCACTTAGCGTGGGAATTAACAGAGTGGGGAACGATGACTCACTCCACATTTCGGCAATATTAATTAAATGAGTTATGAGAACGTTTATTTAAAGTAAATATCAATGAGAAAGGGAATCTCACAGGATATAAACAAAGGAAGAGACGAAATAAAGCTTATGTTAATAAAATTGAAAGAAAAAGTTGGTCTGACGAGAATCGGAAATGGCCGTCAAACAAAGGAAAATAGAAAACGTTATTTGCATCCTGCCACAACGTGAACATCTGTATGAATAAATTGAAACGAATACGACCTAATCGAAGCTAAAATCACGAGCAACAGGATTATTACTAAATCATAGATCCTGCGAGTCTAATTTCAAGGAAATTAAGTTTTTAACTGTAAGCTCAAAAAACATCATACCTCTCTGTTAAAATCTTGACAGCCGGTGTGCATGTAGAAAAATGCACCGTGAAATTTACTCAATCTCAATAATTATCTACAGCTAGTGTTGCCTCCAATAACTCTTGACTATAACAGATATTATAGTCAGTATTATGTCCGGTGAAGAGAAATGCAACTTTTGGACAACAAAAACGAAAAATATGTGTTATTAAATGCATTAAAAGTTTGAAATACGTATTGCTTTCGAAATGTATTCATTGTATTTATCAGTTTTATTACATTTTTTATTGATCCCTGCTCTAATTTCCCCCCGCGAACCTATCACAGAGAATCGCGGTGAGTGCTTTCTTTCGAGACTGGATTTTGCAATCGCGGCGATTTTTCAGGTGACAATCCGCGGTATGATCGTGGGGATTTGAGACTTCGATTGAAAAACAGCCGCGGGGATGCTGCGAAAAAGTCGTAATCTGCGTGGCAGCAACTGTAAGTCTATGTAAATACAGCTGGCCGCTTGTGGCCATGTTTGACATCCAATCAAAGTGAACTTTGGTTAGGACCAACTACATGTCGTGCCAGTCATTTGGGTGAAGGTTGCAAAGCAATATCTTTTGTGGTTTTTCAGAAGTCGCCACAAAATCGCATTTTTAAAAATCTATTTTTAGCCGTGGCGGTCATCGTGAATTTTCGGCCGACCTGAAATTTTGCTAGGATCAACTAGACATAAAAAGCAACATTCCTGTGAAGTTTAATGGAAATCCGTCAAGTAGTTGCAGAGGAGTAGTCGCCACAAGTTTTTCCAATATAACTCTATGTTAAAATGATGGCCGCTGGTGGCCATGTTTGACATCCAATCAAAATGAATTTTGGTTAGGACCAACTACATGTTGTGCCAGTCATTTTGGTGAAGGTTGCAAATTAATACCTTTTATGGTTTTTCAGAAGTAACCACAAACCGCATTTTTAAACAAATATTTGTCCGTGCGAGCTTCATTGACCGTTATATTTTAGTATGTTCATGTACATGTAGTTATGATGAGTATATATTGTACATATCATGAACAAAGATCAGGAAATTGGAAATATGTAGCCAACGCTGTTTCCGTCAAAAATTAAGTAATATTTAACCTATACCAACACCTTCAGTGTGAGCTAGACCTCTATATTTTAGTATAGTCATGGTGATGTTGTCATGATGAGTATGTCTTGGAAGTTGGCTCAAGAATTGGGAGAGTTATAGCGAACGGTATGTGCCCGTAAAGAAGAAAAGTCAGTATTCAACCCGTTTGATGCCCTTCAGTGTATCCGTGACCTGCATATTTTAGTAAGGTCATGTCAATGTTGTCATGATGAGTATGTATTGAAAGTTTGATAAAGGGCCATGAAGAAATGCAAAAATTGTAGCCAGCATGGTTTACCTGATGAGAAAGTGGTCCATATGTATAGCGTTTTCAGCTCGAATGCGACAGATTCATAGCTTTCCAGTATGTAAATTGAGCAAACATACCAACAGCAAGCCAACTTCGTCCTATTGCTTTTATTACTAATGGGCCACACAAATAGACAAAAAAAAAGGCAACACAATACAAAACGTATATACGAGGGGTGTTCGAAAAGTAACAGGAAAAATGCCATCACTTTTATTTCAGTAGGACCATTTTTATGAAGTTTTATACAATGGTACCTTAACTCATCACGGATATGTTCTATGGACATGTTTACCTTATCACAAGGTACGCGTTCACTAGCGTCACTATGGCAACGTCAAGTAACGTTGGGCGGGGCTACACGTAAGGTTACACAGACTCTTTAGTTTTTGTATATTTTAAATAGAGCAACTACACATTTCCTTACGCCACAATTGCTTGAAGATGCACGTTGACGTTTCCCGAGCTTTCTACATTACGTCAGGTATGCGAGCGAACGTTTTAGACGTCATTTTTATGCTACAGTGCCCGATTGTCAATCGCACTTTAAAATTGTTCGAATTCAGACATGGAGCAGCGCTACTCTATCAAATTTTGTATTTTGAGCTACATCATGATAATGCACATTACGCTGCGATTACCCAGGAAACCCTTACTGAACTTAATATAGACAGCGCCCTCCTTACTCACCAGATATGGCCCCCGTGTGATTTTTACCTGTTCCTGGCCATTAAAACAAAAATGTGCGGTCAACACTTCGATGACGTTCACGATCTTCCAGTTCTTGTTTATGAAATTATCCAGAAAATTCAAGTAGAGAACTTTGAAAAATCATCTGACGTGCCCCGCTCAACGTTACTTGACGTTGCCATAGTGACGCTAGTGAACGCATACCTTATGACCATGTAATAATGTTCATAGAACATATCCTGATGAGTTAAAGCACCCTTGTATGAAATTGTATAAAAAAAGGCCCTACTCAAACAAAAGTTCCCGTTACTTTTTGAACACCCCTCGTATATATATGTAACGTTTTGCCGATATACAACAATATATATAATTTTCCTTGGGGCTTTCCTAGCCTTTGATTAGTACAAATAAGTACAAAACAATGATTCTAAAGATGATTCAAACAATGATTTCAAAACTCCAATCATTTGAGTACAATCGTACGAGGCCACAACTACCTCCGGATTAATCAAGCGTTGTAACACACTGTCTGCTATATCTAACCTATCTGTCGTCTACAAACTGGAGTTCCAGCCCCACAGTTCTAGCCGCACACGTCTATAGCAAACTTCTATAGCTGCAACACTTCTATAGCGCCCGCACCCTTTAACAACACCTTTATCAAGGAAGCTGTGCTTCTCAAGATCGCTACAGGTGTGTCACACAGAACTATATCAAAGAAGCAGGGCTTCCAATGACAAGGCTCTAACTCAAGGATAGATACAGCTGCAACCCGTGCACTAAGCCCTATGCTAACATATACCCTCTCAAGGAAGCGGGGCTTCTCGAGAGAACCCGGATATAATGTTTGATAGTGCTATTGGCCCAAAGTCCCAGCAAAACATAATCCTTCAAAATACGAGCAGTATTTAATTAACATATACCGATGTTAACCGTCGGACACTCAGACAAGAAGTGCCAAAAAACGTGTTTGTGTGTGTGTGTGTGTGTGTGTGTAGTTCTAAGGTTTATAGTCCGTCTGCCAACGAACACGTCAAGGTATACCTGACGCGATGGGCACAATAGAGTCTGGACTTTTAAAGGTGTAATTTTGAATTTTGAAGCTTATATAGACCTTGCCAACAGGTATGTTTAATGCCTAAATATGTGTAAAAAGCGGTGTCAACAACAGCGGTTAATTCAACCTAATTTCGTGTATTGACACCTTCCGGTCCTAGCTTTGTTTGGCGTTGTGTTATATGTGATGCGTGCTTGTTTTGTAGTGTTATGATTGTGTTTTGATCATATCATATTTGCTGGGGTTTGTTGAGGGGTATGCCTGTACCACGCCATCTTGGGGATGATTAGCGTGTCCATTTGCAGCATACTAATACTTATGGTCATCGAACTGAGGCCTGTTCGGTTATTACTGTGTTGTATGTTTGTACGTGTTGGGCATTTTGTTGGTGTACAGTTTGATGGTTGCTATGCCTGGGGCATAGCGTGTGGGTCTGGTCTGAGGTACTGTGGCAGCAATTCCACATCTTGTTCGCGCAAGGGGATTGCTACCACGGGGAGGGAAAGGCCAATTATGGTCGATAACGGTATCCAGTCAAGACTGCCCCTGTGGGCTGTGGCCCACAGGTTGGTGATGAAAGGGACCGTAGGGAGGCGGTCCTTAGTCCCAAATGGGTATGTGCCGTGTTTGCTGGTTTTATAATTAACATTAATTTGTACCGTATTACTGTATTTGTTAGATTTTAAGACGGTCACATCCCTTGTGGTACAATACACAATAAAAAATTTAAGTTTTTGTATGGCTTCTACTGGTATACTTATTTGCTTACTTATTTGCTTTTTTCTATACTTGTTATAATACAAAAATCGAATGCCTAAAAAGTGGCCTAAAATGTGCTATTCCCATTATAACACCGCTCGATATTTCCGTGGGACGCGTTTATTGTTATTACTTATTCGACCGGCGCGAGTGCCAAAGGTTGCTTAACCCTTTCGCTTGTCTGTAGTTTTGTTACCGGTTTGTTGGATCTTCGTGTCCATGCATTAGAACAAAACTATTACTTTTGGTGTGCGACGCGGTCGTGGTATCGAACCTTTTGTTAACAGTAATTACTTATATAGACAATTTTAAGCTTTCATCCATACCCATAAACGTACATTCATGCACAAAGTATATATATATATACGATTATTGGATGATAACACATAGTAGGTAAATATATATAAGGATAATTGTAAGATTTCATACATACGCATAGACATCCATACATACACATAGTAGATATATACAGAATATATCATTACAGACAGTTATTATATTTCATACACACACATACACATAATTACTTCCCATATTTACTAGATGTTTCATCTTAATTGCTTCGACCTTAACCTTTCGTGTTCTACTGGCCTGACCTGACCTACTTGGGTGTCCTACTTTAAAATATGTATTTATTGCCGATTTTCTTAATTATGTTATTCATGGTCAAGGTCGAGGTAAATGTCAAGGTCGGAATTGTCAATTTGGACAGGGCGCGGACCGGATGGAAATCACTTGGTTTTTAAGCGATATTATTACTGTATTTTAAGTTTGCTGACGGTCACATTCCTTCTGATGGGATGAGCACTTAGTGAGGTAAAATTTACAGAATAGTTATATAGACAATTGTAAGTTTTCATACATACACATATACATACATACATGCACACGCATATGATATATACGGGATCTATTCAGCTACACATACTCTCATATATACGGCCGGTAAATCGACCTCACTGTGCCAATATTTATTACATACTGCTTTAATTACCATTGTTCTAATGCCCAAGAGTTGCTGTAACTTGCCTATGCTAATACCTCATTATTTCTCTAAATGATACCTATAACCGGTCCTGCTATGTACGTATGTTCATATACCCTTTAAAACAACCCACAGTGGTGTCGCGCCACCCTACCTTTTAAGTCTTCTTCAAGCCTGGGCTTGAATACGTTTGCACGCCCTACTGACTACAGCGAGCATCCACTCGCTCGCTGTATTCGTGTCAGTGGAGAGACTCGCCTACTATGTAGGTGTGGTTCCTTCATATTTTAGGCATTAATTTGGTAGCGCGGCCCCACCGTGTGATGTTGTCCCCATTCTTGGTATAGGGTCCAGTGCCTCGTCCTCACCGTTAACCTTACTCAGCGCTCACAGAGCCTTACCAGGGCGAGTTACACCACCAGTCATTACCGAGTGTCAGGAAGGATGGCAGATGTGGCCATGGTCCCATATTACAATGTCCGTGTGCACCATACTTATAGTTTATACTGTATATCGCCTCTATTTACCTAACCTTTTGTATCTGTTATATTGTATTCTGCCTGTCATGATATGGTTTGTCCTATTCTAAGTTTTAAGCGAGTGTACGGGCCCAGACTCAAGCGTATTGACACGGACCCCCCGGTTCGCACCCAGGCTGCAGGACCGCAGGTGTGCGGCGCCGCCCGGGATTGAACCAAGATGATCACTTGTGCCCATCGGCTATCATTGTATCACAGAAATTATTCCACGTGCAGATGAAGCCCCACATTAGACTCAACTAATCGTTTTTAACTTTCGCTAGGTTTTTTAGTATTAGGGCGTTTCGACTTATCCATATCTAGGTATGTTTACATTACCTATATAATCATACATTTATATTTACTTGGTACATGTTCGATCCCTGTATAGTTGGAAATATGGTATATTTTCGTTTTACAAAACGGATTGAAATTGGACCAATCAGGGATTTGTTGGTTTTTTGTTTCGCGAAACGGATTGAAAATGAACCAATCAGGTGTAAGCTGCATTTTTGTTTTGCAAAACGGATTGAAATTATCCGCGCGGTCCAAAGTGAGAGCACCATTGATTAATTTGGTGATTTTCCAATGATTTAAGTTATGAGATCCACCCCTAGTTGCCTTTCCCACTGTCTCTCGGCGCCCATAGGGTCAAAGCACGTATAAACCGCCTTATACCGAGGGGCAGTGGGGGGCGCAGCCAGTGCGTGGGCCCATTTACTTGGTAAATAACGTTGACAAGTCTTTTTGAGATATCAAAATGTGTGCATTTCCGTTTATGCGTTTATATTAATGATGGCAGAAATCAAGAGTAGATATACAGTATACTTCCATATGGCTACATATACTCATGTACTCATTCATTTCGTGCTACATACTACAGATACCCATATACCTATTCTTTATCACTGGCTATTTGTTACGCAGATATGACCACACACATATATACCATATGAGTTTAATATATATATGAGGATCATCCGGCACACATATTACGCATGAGAATGACTGTTATATGCGCGCCAGCGATCCCCACACATTTAAAAAACCATCACTTTTGCCTTTTTCCTGAATACATAGCGGCAACAGAGCATGTTCGCGTCTATAATTTGTATAAGACTTCTGTCGATCGGAGGAACTTAAAAACCGCGTTCCGCGTTTCTACTGCATATTGTGTTTCCAGTTTTAATAGCGCTTGTTGGTCTATTATCTTTATTCCTAACTTGAGAAGGTCAGTTTTGAGTGTTTAGCGTTGGCTTAAGTATAAGGGGCATAGACCCGAGGGATCAAAGAAGGTGTGGTCAAATGATCCGTTTTGACAGCATGTTTCGCAATCTGTGCTTAAATCGTTGCTAGTTTTTATTTTATCATTGTTTCCTAACCGGCTATGTCCTAATCTTAGTCTGGTATATGCAATATCCATGCGCCTATCTTCGCTATATTGGATTACTTTAGTTAGTGCATGGGGGTGCATTGAAATACGTTGTGTGGTGGCATTTGACCATATTTGCTTCCACTCGCTTGTCATTTTAGCTTTAATTATCGAATATACTTCTTTAATGCCTAATGTTACGGGTATGGGGTGCCTTTGCTTGCCCTTCTGACAGCCCAGTAATCCGCCCTTTCATTCCCTTCTATATCTACGTGGCTGGGAATCCAAGTCATTTCTAAAAGTATGTTTAAATCTGAAATGGTGTTGATTTGTTTTAAGATCGTATAAGTTAGGTCGGGTCTACTTGTGTTAGTACCAATAGCTATTGATTGTAGTGAACTCAGACTGTCGCTTAATATAACCACTTTTTCGGGTTTGAGTCTTATTATCCATGAGAGCGCTATTCGAATCGCTACTAGTTCGGTTGTGAATACTGATAACCTGTGGTCTACTTTATAACCTTTTTCTAAAATCAAAGTATTGTCGGTACTGTATATGCATATTCCCGATCCGGCTATTTCTTTCTCGGATTTTTACTCTCATCTGTGTATATTTTGACATAATCCTTATAGTTGCTGTATATATGGTCTATACTTATATTGCGTGCTATCGCGGGTTCTGTTTGTTTTTTATCAATTAAATGGGTGAGATCTAGGCATGGCTTTAAGATTCGTATCAGCGTATTATCGGGGTAGACGGGTTTTGATAGTGTTAGATTGGTCATGTTATGTTTACTTAACAAGGTTTGTATTTGCTGAGTATACGGGAGTTTTAAGTGAGTAATATCTTTTTTATGATAAAATATGCCTATCTTTGTTATTTTCGCGTTAATTGGGAGGTTTTATTTTAACCGGGTTGATCTTGCCCAGTATTTAAGCATATTCTTTTCGCGGTGTATAAAGAGTGGCGTTTCTGCACATTCCGCCATGAGTCCAATTATGTTGGTTGTCCTATGTGCCCCTGTGGCGATGCGGAGGGCTTTATTTTGTATCACCTGTAGTTTACTAAGTAACCTGTCGGACGCGGAGGCGTAAGCTTTGTCTCCGTAACTTATTTTACTTAGTATTAGTGCTTTGTATAGGTTGATTAAGGATGTTTTATCTGCGCCGTACGTGCTGTTAGTTAGCATTCTAAGCAGGCGCATATCCTTATTGCATCTTTCTATGACATGAGTGATGTGTTTCTTCCATGTCAAGTGCCTGTCGAAGTACATTCCCAGGAGTTTCGCATGCGGCGCGTATTCTACTATTTTGTTACATAATTTCAGTTTTTTTAGTTCAAATTATTTTTCGGGATATAGTCTTGGTTTTGATATTATCACGACCTGGGTTTTTTCGAGGTTTTTCATTTTTCAATTTTAGCCATCATTTAATTGTTGCCCTAGTTTTGTTAGTTTAACCGGGCTTCGAGATTTAATCCACATGGCGCCGTCATCGACGTATTGGGCTAGTTCGGTGTGATTTTGCCGCGTTTTAATAGTTTCGTTGTGCTCCGTTACCGCTATTTTTAGGGTATGACTGTATATACAGAAAATGATTGGGGACAACACACTACCCTGGGGACAGCCATTTTCTGCTATTTTGGTGTCTGAGGTATGACCATTTACTTTAACTTTAATTTTTCTTTCCATTAAAAATACATTGAGACATTTGAGTAGTCTCCCCCTGATTCCCAGCTTATACATTAACATGAGGACTCCCTTGTTCCAGTGTATATCAAATGCATTACTAAGGTCCATGAACACCGTTAGTAGGTAGTTATTTTCAAGTTGGGCTTGCCTAGCATCATTTTCTAATCGGGCGAGGTGGTCGGTGCAGGAGTGGTATGGCCTGCACCCTGACTGATCTGGTGACATTAGGCCCTGTGGTTCCACAAAGGCTATACTTCTGGGTTTTATCATTTTTTGCATGAGTTTAGATAGTACTGGGTTAAGGGATATTGGCCTGTACGATGATGGGAGGGTTTTATCTTTTCCCATCTTTAGGATGGGGATTATGAGGGATTCGCTCCTTTCTTCGGGTGGGTTCCAGTTGACCAGGAATAATTATATAAATCGACCAGTTTGATTTTGCCATTTGTTGTGAGGTTTATTATCATGTCGTAATGAATGCTATCTTCCCCCGGGGCTGTGCTGTTACATGTAAGGAGGGCTAAATTGAGTTCAGAGAGTGTAAATGGCTTATTGAAGTCGCAGTCAGAGTGGTCTCCCTCTGTTTCCATTAGATTATCATACATGGTTTCATTTACTTTCTTTGCTTTTAGAAATTGTTCACCATAATTCATATTACTGCTTACTTTCTGATATTGGGATGCCAGTGTGTTTGCTTTAGTTTGGTCATCATATATTTCTTTTTGATCCTGTACTACTAAAGTGGGTATCGGTTCCATTGGTTGACCTTTGAACCTTTTTACTATATTCCAGACTTGTTTCGATGTTGTTTTGTAGTTAATTGGGATATGAATTTTTTCCAGCATTCAAATTTTTCTTTTTTTATAGTATTTTTTGCTATGGATCTCTGGGTTTTGAATTTTTTCCAGGTTTCATCATTTTTATTGCTCTTATATGTTTTTCTGAGGTTTTCCCTTTTTTTAATATCTATTTTGCATTGGTCTGTCCACCAGGGGAAAACGTTCTTTCTTTTCTTTATACCGGCTTTAGTTTTTGGGATTGCCGTTTTGCACACATTTTGTATTTCTGTTTTAAAAGCATTGTATTTACCTTGGATATTAGTCTCAGGGGTGCTGTAGTCGAAGTGTTGGTTACAAGTGTGTCTAAACTTAATCCAATCTGCCTTATCTACCTTCCATTTAGCTTGAATGACTATGGGCTCGTACTGGGTTTTGAAACTAATGCTAGTGATCGTGGGGTAGTGGTCACTTCCTATAGTGTTATCTAATACACTACAGGTTGCTTTATGAGCTATACTATTTGATACTATACTAAGGTCTAGGGTAGAGTCCCGTTGACCGTCTTCACCTAATCTAGTGCCCAAAAACTGAAGCGCTTTCCCGTTTTATACCAGACGACTCAGAGCGACCTCTAGCAGCTTACCGATCTTTGGCGATGTTCAACGGAAATGGACGAACATCAATTTCATATAAATCACTTATATTTTCTAAATGTCTATACAACTAATTTAGTGTCATGATCATAAAATGTATTTAAAGCAAATTAGAGGCGTATTCAACAACCAAACATACCTACAACTGATATGTGTTGATAAATCTGTAAGTGTTTTCTTTGTAAGCAGTTTGTTGCTATTTGAGTAAATGGAGTCATTTAAAACAAGGGAAGTAATCGTGTTACAAATACAATTTCACCACATATATACACTCAAGTGATATGAAAACGCAACACGGGAATTTCCGCTATATATTGTATATACTGCACACTTAATTGCACATAATATTCCAAAGAAATCCCAAGATGTTTTTTTAAAAAAAAAGTGCAGTTAACTAGAGAAAGGACACAACTGTGATGTTGTAGACGTTTTAATCACACTACACTTTGTAACAAGAACTTCATCAATGTTGAAGTTGCTCTTCGAAAAATTGAGCTAGTTCAGTACTGTATTTAACGTAAATAGTTTGCAAAATTTTGCATCCTAAGTTTGCTCACATGATTGAGCCAAACGCGTACTCTGTGAATAATGAAACATTGCAGGAATACTATTTGCTGTATTATTTGTTGTTTTAGTATTTTTTCCAAAAGAAAAGGTCATTCGTAGCCATGTACCATTCGATTAAAAGCAGCATATTGTACATACAATATATAGCGGAAATTCCCGTGTTGCGTTTTCATATCACTTGAGTGTATATATACAGGGCTCCGGACATATGGTTGCCCGACGCCCCGGGCAAGTGGATTTTGAGTGCGGGCAGGTGACCGTCGTAAATCTGGTCGTCCGTCACTTGCCCGATGGACGTTTCATTATTAGATAAAAATCAAGGGAACATTTGCCTGGACTGTGAAGTTTGCAAATAATTGCGTAGTAATTAACCACCCGTCGCTTTCGCCACGAGCAATTACTGATAAGTGTCATAAAACTGACCTGTTAAAACTGACCTGTTTTATTCGTTATTGTTTAATCCCTCCCACTTGACAGTTTATAAGAATTTGAATGGCCGAAGAACGCTTGGGGTGCCAATATTCAATTGAAGACACGCGTGCTTTAGAATTCGTATACCGTGTGAAACATACCCCCGTAGCGAGCCCCGCTATGCAGGAAGTAAGTCACGCGCCAGATTAGTGTGAAATGCACATCAGTGTGTAGATGTTGTTGTCGCTTTGTATGTCGGTCGGTGTGTCGTAGGTAATATTCTGTTCAATAATTAAAAATCATGACGCAACACTTGACCTAGTACTGTATCCATATTATCCAATCAAATAACCGATGTATTTTTATCAGCCAATGAAACAACTCCCGTTCACTACCACGTGGTAAAGTGAAACAATGGCGATTCAACCATCAAACCAATTTGTAAACAAGTAGGGCAATTAAACGATTATGGCAATTGGCGGCGTTGTTTGATGAGCAAAGAGACTATCGACGCATGTCGCTATCGACGCTTGTCTTAATGAATAGGTGTGCATCTGTTTTTATATCAAATTGCCATGTTTGTTTTGAATGAATCCGAGATCAATGACGGAATGGCGTGTTTTTGTTTTGAACTTCAATTTTGCCATTGTATCCTAGATGTGCTTCGACCTTGGCTAATTTCGATAATTATTCGAAGAATTTCAATTTGGCATCCCAAAAGATATTAACAGAAAAACAACTACAGTACCAGTCAGATTTAGGCATAAACCGTGCTAATAATTCCCAACACATAATATTTATCTACATGAATTATATAACGAAAGTGAAAGTAGGAAAAAAGTTCTGTTTGACCTAATGTATCATTCTTTTTATCTGGTGTAGTCTATAACAAAAGTAAAAGTAGAAAAAAGTTTTCTTCAACCTAATGCATCTTTTTTTTTGTTATCTGCCTGCCCTTTTGTAATTACTGCACAAGGAGCAAGCATCTTGTACATCTTAATTCCATAGGCATTAGAGTCTACCAATTTGGTACAAGGTTCATCAGTGATGTTATATCCTCGGGGTATCCCCACCGACACCTCACACACCCTCTCCCACCGGTGGAGGAAAACACTGATATGTGCATAATGGTAACAACCTATAGCTCTGATCCTTCATAATTTAAGTCATTCATTTTACAATGAAATTATGTAAAAAATTATGACAAAAAAAAAACAGTGAGAGAAAAGGATTTAACTTAGCGTGCGGTCTCGACGTAGCTTAATTTTGGGGCAAGTGAGTTTTGAAATTGGGGCAAGTGACATTTTGGGCAGGGCAAGTGGATTTTCAAAATATTTCCAGACCCCTGATATATATAACCATCAAAACCAAACATCTTGAAACATACCGAAGTTAGATGGCAGAAATTCCACTGCACGCACAACGCTTTCAACAATTTCGACCAGCCCTGGAAGCTGGACTGTTGAAAGGGAAGAGCAATACATAGTAATATTGACCCATTATGGGCACTGACAGTATAAAGGAATTGTAAACTGTGTCGTGTTTTACCATGTTGAAACAAAGGGCACTGGATATCATAAATCATTATTTCCCGGTTCACTTGCTGCTATTGCAGTTCAGGGAACAGTATGCAAATTTCCTTTAAATACTTCAGACATGCATGTGCCCAAGACCCTTCCTGTGCCAACGTATAACTGCAACCATATCTTCCATGTCATTGTCGCCTGCATATATATACCAGAGTTTACAGAATTCACTGCAACGACTACTTTCAGAAATGTTATTGAAAAATGCATGGCTTTCCTGCATGTTTAGTGAGTGACCATAGAAACATCAAGCCGACTTAGTGTTATTGCTGGCATTATTTACAAGGCACATAAAGAAACAAAACAACATGAACACAAGAAATATATATATATATATATATATATATATAAGCAGCAAAATTGAATGACTTGCAACATACCCAACTTAGGTGGCAACACTTTCACCACGTACTACGCTGAAGGCAACCACTTTTGTCAACAAATTCAACCAGGCTTGACCAACACGTGCAAGGAGGACTGCTGAAAGGAGAGAGGAATAGATATCATTATCCCCCGCCTGTTGTTGGCATTAACAGCGTCACAAAATTCTGATCTTTGGGTTATATTTCCACTCTGACACACACAAAGTAAATAAAAGAAAATTCTAGTTTCCTGTCCACTTGCTGCTATCACAGTGCACAAGACAAAATACGAACCTGTGCAGATCCAAATACTTAGCATAAAACAGATAATGTTTATGTAAACACAAGTGTTCACAAGTGCAATATTGCTTGCAAGATGCAGCAGAAGAATTGAAACATCATAATGGACTTCCGACCTTAAAGGCTTTGCAGTATATTCAGGGCTCCAAGATTTATTTTAGGGGACTAGCCCAGGGCTAGCGGGTCCTGGAAATCCACTAGCCCTGTTTTTCTGCCACTAGCCCTGTCTTTTTAACTTGCCTTAAAAATAATATGTATGTTTGTTTTTGTCTGTTTAATATCATTTATCTTGTTTGGAAATACTTTTACGTATCTTGTTTTATCACAATTTTAAATTTATTTATATTAACCAGCTCACTGAGACCTGACTCTACATATTACTTATACCCAGCTGACGACATCTCATTATTTTAAAGCTGATTCTGATATCAGATTCAGATGCTCATTATAAATCTTTTTTTTTTTCTTTTTTTTAATTTTCAACCACTAATTTGGTGATCCATTTATTCTCCCCGTCATTGGTGCATGGGAGTCGGGGAGGGTCATCCCCCGATGCACCTTACAATATTGTATGCATTTATTTATAAACAATACAGAACAATAACAGAAGTGTTAAATTTGCATAAGAAAGTGATTAACTGGGGAATTTTCTCTTTCTACCAATTCATCAGGTCATGGGTATATATTTCTGTTTGAATAATTTTAGTTGGTTGCGACAGCGTTCTAATCATATTAATGTTAAAAACATAGTTTACAGAGCTGCTTTAAAGGCGGTAACTCGTATTACCTTGTCTTTTTTGTTACAGAGAGTTATAGCCTGTAATTTCAAAAAAATAAAGTTAAGAGTATGTGGCATGATAATTTTACACTGAGGGTGTTTGCAGGAAGACTGAATCTCCTCTTTAGTATCTAAAACTCTGTAAATCATAAGCTTTTAGCTTCGCATACTAAGCTTATATAAAGCTCTGTAAATTATTAAATTGTACTCCACCCATGACACCCATGACCAAGTAATGGATAGAAAGTTTTTACTCTAAGTATATGAGTTATGATGTATGATTCAATGCATATTGACATGAAATGTGTACTTGTTTTTACTTATACAAGAGATATCTCACATCATGATGTAGATTATTAAGGGGTAATGACAGATATCTAGTTATCATTTAAAAAACATAATAAAGTAAATATATTATTAAAAGCAGTAGAAGAATGAATTGTTTTGTAAAGTTTAGTGTTTGTCATACCCCTTTATTACACAAACATTCATTCAATATATTTTGGAAAAAGAAACATAGTAAAGGTTTCTGGTAGAAAAAATGGCATGGTAATTATACTCAAGAAAAAGAAATATGTATATAATGGAAAAACATATTGGAAAAAAGATTATGTAGAAAAAGGAAGGGCAAAAGGTAAATGCTATATATTGCAGCAAGTGTCTAGATTCACAATATTATGGTTCAGCAAAAATGTTCTCATATCGGCCCCATATTTTATGAAAATATGTATCTTTTGAGTTTTTATAAGCAATGTATTTATCAGTTTTATAAACTGTTTTTAAATAATAAATAATATGTGTACATGATGGTGCAGAATTATTTTGTTTTTGAAAGAATATATGATATTTTCCTAATACTAAAATCTTGTTCAGTATAATATCCAATTTGTCATTCCCTAATAAAATATCGGAGTCTGACCAGTTGGTTACAGTCTCAGTACATTTGGTATTAATGAAAGTAGACAAGTCTGACCAAAACAATTTTGAAACTTCGCAGTCATAAAAGAGATGTTTAATTGTTTCCACCGTTTTATTACAAAAAGTACACATATCTGAATCAGTAATGTTCATTTTTTTAAGTAAATAATTGGTACCCAGAATCCTATGGTTGATCCTGTATTGAAACCATTGGTGTCTTACATCTTGATTTATTTTAAATGTTAAAGCAAATATTTTGTACCAATTCAGGTGTCTATTATTAAGTTCTTCGTTCCATTTAGTTACCGCCGATGGGATTATATTTTTTATTATCATTGCATCATAGATTGATCTGCTTCCTTTAATGTCTTTTAAAAAAGTCGATAGTTGTAATGGGATTATAGGGTTTTTACCCTTGCTTATAGACTGTGGGAATTTATGTGAGCGTAGTAACTATTTAACTGATGCTATAACACCTTCATATTCTAAAAAATTGGATTTTATTCCATAAGTTTCTTTAAAGACCTGAAAAGGTAATAAATTACCGTAATCATCAATCAGGTCATTGATTGAAATAACTCCTTTTGAGAACCAGTGGTTGAAAAAAATTGTTGAGCCTCCGACCTTTATATCTTCATTGTACCATAAAGGAACATCATGAAACTGATACCATAAGGTTGGCGAAATATTACGTAGATAATATTTATAACTTTCAAAGACATCTTTCCAGAAAGGATTATCTAATGTTTGTTTTCTATATAATTTATGCCAAAGCAAGTGAACTGTTTTATCCATGGGTACATTTCTTGGACAATGTTCAAACAATTATTTTCACTTTTTAGAAGCCGTCTTATCCAGGTTATTTTCAAAGATTTAAAAAAGCATTCAATATCAATCATTCTTAAACCGCCTCGATTTTTGTCTTGATATATAACCTGACGTTTAACTTTGTCTTTTTTACCACTCCACAAGAAATTAAAGATTAATGTTTTTAATTCATTTATTACCTTTTGGTGGGGATTGGGTAATGCTGAAATTAGATGAGTTATTTTTGGAATTGCTAGGCTCTTTATAACTGTAAGTTTACCAATTGGTGAGAGAATCCTCTTTGACCAGCTAATCAAAAGATTATTTATCTCTTTAATTTTATTTTTATAATTTATAGTACATATTTGATCTAGGTCCACAGAAAATTTAATACCTAATAGAGTGAAGGAATCATGTGCCCAGCACAGTTCATATTCTCTACATATTTTAACGTTCGTTACATCGTTTTCTGCAACCTATCCAAATGACTTTAGTTTTGTCCAAATTTATATTAAGGCCGGAGACTCTCGCATAAAATTGTAAAGTTTTAAGAGTGTGTCTTAGAGATTTTTCAGAACCATCTCTTAGAGATTTTTCAGAACCATTATAATTCATTGAATACCGAGAAAGTTTTAAAAACAAACACAGTAATTCTTATTTTCTCATAACCAGTAGTCATTGGGTGAAAGCGTAGCAATGATAAGATTGAACAATTTAGAACAGAGTTTTTTTGTTGTTGTTTTTGCCTTACTCCACTCACATATTGTATACAGTGATAAATGTTTAATTACAGGTGCCTGACTGGCGTGTGTTTGTTATACACAGATCGTGTAATGTAAGCAGTGGGAATTTTTTTTTGGACTAGCCCGACGGGCTACCTGCATGGAATTTGCTACAAGCCCGACTTCAATTTTGACTAGCCGCGGACTTCGGGCTATAAAATTTCTGGAGTATTGCCATTCAAAAAAGTCATGAATTGTGTTCTCAACATTTGGGTGGTACATAATGTACTACTAGGGTTGGATACCGTTAGAATTAAACGGCACGGTACCGGGACTAACGAAACGGTAAGGTATTTTACCAGTACTGTTAACGATGCGCGGTTGAAACCAATCTTCGATCAGTTTGCTTGACAAAATCAGTCTTATTTTCGTACTTGATTTATTTCATTTTTATTTTCCGCTTTAAAAATGTGTTTGTTTGTTATTTCATGTTCAGTTATATATATTATATTTATTGTGAGTTTCTCGTGTTTTAATTCCATTAATTGTTGCAAAAAGTGAATACGAAAATACGTATCCAAATGCGTGCCTCACTAATACACTGGTACCACTTATAACGTGCCGTAGACTATGACCGTTGGTTCCATCATGTCCATAAAGCGTGTACATTATGTTCTATATAGATGTGGTTTCTCGATTAAATTGCTAGCTACTACACAGCAAAATAATGCCAGTGAATCGCAAGCTGTATGAGTCTGGGTGTAATATTTACACAAAATGATCACACGCCGATAGTTCATCATGATCATGGCAGTTTGGAACTTATTCGCTGCCAGAACAGTTTCAAAATAAGGTAGACACTTTTTTCCAAATACCGATAGGGGTACCAGGTTTTTTAAACGGATAAATACAGGTTCCCAGTGAAACGGTATGATACAAGCACCGTGGTCCTACATGTGTATCGTATTATCTCTGACAATGTATGACCTTCGCCAACAGCGACACATCAATTTCCTTAACGAGGACCGCCAACACTTCTAGAAAGGGCATTGGCCCCTCTTTCCTGCACAGAAACCATTATCCCTGGGATAGAACCCGTACATTTATTTGTACACAGGACAAGCGAAACACATTACTTTATTTCGGATATGTGGTACTCAGTTATTCCCATTCGCCAAAGGATAATCTCACTGTCAATGCCAATTTAATCCCTAACTGATGTTTCAATATATGCATAGGAGAACAACAAACTGCAACTCTCCCGTCAAAAATGTTATGCACTTGCAATCGCACAGCTATTTCTCAAGTGCATTTATTGTTTCATTCCAAATTTTACAGTCGCCACCATAGCTTAATGTCACATCTACTTACAATGGCAATCAAGTGCAATTTTCTTGAAAACTTCCTCGAACACAATGCAAACATAACTGACAGGGCAAACCCTACCACTGACTTCCACGCATGCTCACTCACACAAAATAACAAAACGTAAACAATCTTCACGGGTAGCCGAAGTTCTCTTCTCATTACTAAATTTACAACCGTCACAATAACAGAATATCACATCTACATATCTCAACTGAAACCGCCTTGAATACTTCCTGAAACACGACAAAACAATGCAGCTTTTAAGATGGCTTCCAAAACAATCAAACCTGACAAGGTCAAGGACGACTGACGCATGCGCACTCACACAAAAAAACAAAAACATCAACAATTTCACAAGTAGATCAGATATTCACCACACTGTTATAAAACAATTTTTTATACACACATCAACCACATCAAACATTCCCGAAAAACATGTAAGCAGATTTGCATTTCTCAAAACTGCACGCAACATTCTGAATTTTGAAGTTCATCGCGACTGATCACAGCCTCGGGCAGTCGAGAGCGCTTGAGACAAAAATACTTTTATCCAATACATCATCTCAAAACTCACAACATATACACGTACCTACCTTTCGTCGCGACCTTTTGGACAACAGTTCCTCACGAACTTTAATGCAATTCGTTTAATATGCTCAATCGAAATGCTCACGATCCTCAACTGTGCTGCAATAAAAATGGCGTCCTCAAAATTTCTCTTAAATTGTCTGCGCATGCGCGGTAAATAAACCGGACGATTCCACACCAGACTTAAATAAATACAAATTAGTATTCATCCAAGAGATATAAATTTATGTAATGACCAAATTTAACGTCCCGTTCATGAATCTTTATCCACTACTGTCTTTCCGTACTAGAAAAGATCGGACAGGGAAAGTAGCATTCAAGGAGGACAGTCAATCACAAAACACAGAAACAAATACGCAAACAGACAAACAAGATGGCAAAAGTAATATTAAATGCAAACGACATCACAAACACAAAAGGGTTGACAATAGGGCTACCGCCTTGGAACGGTCAATGGCAAAGTAGGTCACTGGGGGGTTTAAACCGGTTCTAGGGTGCACCAAACCTTACTCTTACCTTACTGTCATCCCATTAAAACAGGACAGTGTAAATAAAGAAATCCCCGCCATGATCTAATCTCTAACCGACAAGGCAGCATCAATAGGCAATATAAGTAAAACACAAATATGCTCGTGTAAATATAATAAAAAAAAAACAATAGCCTAGAAAGCAACAATGAAGGTACTCAATGACTTGGCAGAAGCCAGAGCAACAAGAGAATAAACCATTAAGGGCACGACAAGAAAGATCATAGACAAACATCAAACGCCACCGTCCCAATGGGCTTTAGGTAGGCGTCATCATAGAGTCCACAGCCTGTCCGGTCATCTTACAATTAAAGAGGAAAGCATAGTGGCGAACTGTAAAAGGGTCCACCACCAAGCATGCAGTACGTTGCAAAATGATAGGGTCATAACCTCTTTTGATAAACATTTTAACACGTTTAACAAAGATAGTATGAAAATGTTTATAAATCACACCATTATAGAAGTCAGGTTGTGATAGCCCTTGTCGCAGAAGGGTCTTACGAAGTTTATGGTAACGGTAACCCTGATTGAGTAGCTATTTATTTATACAAAGCTTACGAATATTAAAGTCCTCAACTCGAGTACAAGCTCTTGAAAAACGAATAAGTTGAGACACATACACCCCAGAGGAAGTTGTTCGGGGAACACCCCCATCCAAGTGGGGATTATTAACAATGTCAAAATTAAAATCATCTCTCTTGTCATAGATTTTGCTAATTATTTCACCATTTTCAATCGAGAGATCTAAATCAAGAAAAGAAGCGTTATTATCAGATATATTAGCTTTGTTAAGCTAAAGTTCGATAGGATAAATAGTATTAACCATAGTTGGAAAGAAAGGGTTGTTAATGTTTAATATGTCATCCAGATACCGAGAGGTGTCATCAAAGGCTTCAATAACATCTGCCTCGGTATCTGGTGAAAGACTCAACATGAAATATCTTTCATAGCAAAATAACAACAAATCTGCGACAAGTGGTGCACAGTTTGTACCCATAGGGATACCAACAATTTGTCTAAACGGTGGTTCCATACCTGACAAAAATGTTATCTAAAAGGAAGATGAGTGCTTCACAAACTTCATAGCAAGTCCACATAGTATAATTGTCTAAACTGTCGTTAGTAAAAAACGCTTTAATATTATTACATGCCAAAAATGTAGTATTTTCTATAGCGAATGTTTCTTGAATAAGAGAAATTAGCTTGTTTTTAATAAGGTGATGTGGTAAGGTTGTATATATTGTAGAGAAGTCATACGTGCTTATTGATGAAACTTGACCTTTATTGAAAATTGTATCAAGAACGTTTCCTGAATTTTTTATAGACCAAAATAAATTAATCCCAGAGTTTTCATAAGTTTTATCACAATATAGTTTAACGTTATCTTTAACGGCAGTAGGACAAGAAGTTAACAGTTTGGAGATGTTAAATGTGGTGCAGGCACTAGAATTCGAAATAAAGCGAGCCTTATACGGATGATTTTTATGTTATTTCGGAATCCAATACATAGTAGGCAGTTTATTTTGCTTATCGTTTACACCAGCCTTGAAAGTATGTGCGGAAACAACATCATCCTCAGTAGAATTAACTGGAGTATACGAATTGGTGATGCCGAGTTCCAGAGATAAAACATTGACGTAATGTAGGCGTCAAATAATACTTACATTATTAGCTGCTTTATCTGCAGGAACTATAGTTACTTTATGTAATTTGAATTATAATAATTAAGAGTTGGTTCGCACATGTTCGGCCTTTCTGCCTGTTTGAGCGCCGCCGGTAGTGAATGGCAACTTCGATGAAGCGCGTTCAAACCCCACAAGAGCCGTACATTATTTAGCCATTTTCCCCCTTGTTATAGTATCATCCATAACGTGCTTTGGAAGGCTGGTATGATAAATAAACAATTCGTTTTTGAGAGATGAGGAAAATGAGCTTTTACCAAAAACTATTGTTTTTCCTCATTTCTCAAAAACGAATTGTCGGAAAGCTTGAAAACTTTGCACACATGTTCATTATCATTAAACAATGTTATATGACAAAAAACATAATTATGTCATGTATTTTACCTGAATTATCTGCCTTTATTACTTAGAATTTTCACTCAAAATGTTAAGTGTACAGTCATATTCCAAATACCATTTGATCAATAGCTTTTAAACTTGACATACATATTTATCATATTACATACCCATATGCAACACGAAAGTTTTTGATGTCTTATTTGGCCTTTCATTCATCTTTAAATTTGTTCTTTGTTTCTGTGTGTGTTTGTGGTTGACTGTCGTCCTTGAATGCTGCTTTTCCTGTTTGATTTTTATATCTATTTTAACTCTTTTATATGCATTTTATCAGAATTCTTCCCAACTTTCCACTTACATTTTGGTAACATTTTGAATGGACAGTTATATTACAAAAGAAAATTTCAGAAGATTTAAAACGGATTTCTTTATTTACACTGTCCTGTTTTAATGGGATGACAGTAGGGTAAGTGTGAGGTTTGGTGCACCCTAGAACCGGTTTAAACCCCCAGAGGCCTACTTTGCCACTGACCGTTCCAAGGCGGTAGCCCTATTGTCAACCCTTTTTGTGTTTGTGATGTCGTTTGCATTTATTATTGCTTTTGCCTTCTTGTTTGTCTGTTTGCGTGTTTGTTTCAGTGTTTTGTGGTTTACTGTCCTCCTTGAATGCTCCTTTCCCTGTCCGATCTTTTTATATTTCTTGGCACAAATGTTCATCATCATTACACAACCTTATGTGACAAGCACCAAAACTCTGTCATGTATTTTATCAGAATTATCCGCCTTTTCCACTTTTTAACTGTAGGTTTAAAATTTTGAAAAAACAAATGACAGAAAACTGTGACACTTGGCACACATGATCTTATTGCACAATTACATGTATATATGACAAGCACCATAACTCTGTCATGCATTTTATTAGAATTATCCCACTTTTCCACTTCGATGTTTGGTTAACATTTCGGATGTACAGTCATATATTCAGTAAGCATTAAATTTAATTTAATATAAAAACATTCCTTTTTTTTTTACCTTTTTTTTTTTGGTGCCACAAAACCGAAGCGTCGGAGATTTCGTTTTTTGTTAATTATAATGAGTTCAACATATCAAACCAGACGAGAAGCACGCATATTCACTTGAATGACGGCTAGTTACTGCGTGCCTAGCTTGAATTATTGTCTCAAAAACATGTAAGTGTGAAACAATTTGTTTGATAGATTGTTAAAATATTAACACTGTGAGACATAAATAATGATTGTCTTACCTTTGATGTGTTAATTTTAGTTTACTTTAATTATTGTATAAATGTTTGCATTGTATAGGCCAAAGAGGTCTTTTAATGTGTTCGAGAAGCGATGTATTTGATTGTGATTACAAATACGTAATTCTACATTCACCACTCTACATTTATAACATAGTATTTATTAGCATAAAGTTTATGATTTTTAAATTATTCAAGTGTTTTATATGATGTACTATTTAACAATGTGCTATAGAATGCATGTGCTACTAGACTACTAGTATACATAGTCTTGATCATAAATACAAACGTATTGACCGTTTGTACAGAAACAAATTTGAAACTGGAAGCACGTGACCGTAATTATTAACTTTTTATGAAAGTATTTCTTGCCGTTTGTCTGTTTGCGTGTTTGTTTCTGTGTTTTGTGGTTGACTGTCCTCCTTGAATGATACTTTCCCTGTCCGATCTTTTTATATTTCTTGCCATCCGCATTTAGTTCGTCGAAATAATAATGAAATTTCCCGCTGTGTATCGTCAAAAATCAACCTTTATTCAGCAGGACTGTTCTAGACGTTTGTCTTGAAAACAAGCAAGCGTCGCAGATGATCTAGACTACTAGTTGATATGTTTATGCATTTATCACAGGCCCTTTGCTTTTAATACTTGACTTATTTTTGTTTGGTGATTATACCTTTAAATTAAGTTATTGCTTTGATTAAACGGCCTTACAGTTTATCTAGACGTACTTTGAATACTTGGTCTAACAGTTTACTTACATGCAGAATGATAGGAACCAATCAGATTTAATCCATAGAAGTTTCGTATATGTTTGGAATATTGAAGCATAATACGGTTTAAACAAAATGTTGCCTTATTTCAGGCTAAAACTCGGACCTTCATGTTAGTAGACAAATAGTATACGACGATCTAACATGGTTAGTTGTACAACAAATTCGTAATAATTAGTATATAATACATGTTACGATCTGCAATTTGATTGGTTCCTATCATTCTGCGTGTGAGCGATCTCTTGAACTGTGTCCCTTAGTTACAAGTCCTTAGCTTTAACAATGTTTTTATGCGTAAGTTACAGTGTCTAACATGGTGTTGACGCTTCAGTTACATGCCCTAAAATGGTGCTGATGCTTTAATTACTGGCACTAAAATGGTGATTATTCTTAACTTACAGGCCCAACAATGGTACTTATGCTTTAATTATAGGCCCTAAAATGGTGATTATTCTTAACTTACTGGCCCAACAATGGTGCTTATGCTTTATTTATAGGCACTAAAATGGTGATTATTCTTAACGTACAGGCCCAACAATGGTGCTTATGCTTTAATTATAGGCCCTAAAATGTGCTGATGCTTTAATTACAGGCCCTACAATGGTCTTTATGCTTAACTTACAGGCTCAATAATGGTGCTAAAGCTTTAATAACAGGCCCTCTAATTGTGCCAATGCTTTAATTGCAGGTCCTAATATTTACAGGCTCAAAATAAAGTTTATGCTTTAATTGCATACCCTAAAATGGTAATGATGCTTTAATTACAGGCCCTAAAATGGTGATAATGCTTTAATTACAGACCCTAAAATGGATGTTTATGTTTAACTTACAAACCCAATAATAATAAAGCTTTAATAACAGGTCCTCTAATGGTGATGATGCTTTAATTACAGACCCTAAAATGGTGATGATGCTTTAATTACAGGCCCTAAAATGGTGATGATGCTTTAATTACAGGCCCTAAAATGGTGCTGATGCTTCAATTACAGGACCTTAAATGATGCTCATTACGTAGTTTCGCCTTAATTCCATTAAGCGATGGGAAAGCTTATATTTGCAGGATTTTATAACAGATAATTCGACAAGAAAACATTTTTAAAAAACAATGTTTAATAAAAAAAATGTGACAACCTGTTTAAAATTACCTATTGAATGTTTCACTTTTACAAAATGCAAACATTGTAAGCCGACCTTAAAGCTTTATTTAATATCCCAGCCAACCACTTTCGCTTCTTGGAGAAGGGGTTGGATGGGTATGAAAGATAATACTCGGACCGCGTAATGTGATGCTTTAATTACAGGCCCTAAAATAGTGTTTATGCTTAACTTTCAGGCCCAAACATGGTGTTAATACTTCAATTACTGAAATTGTGATTATGCTTGTATTATAGTACCTTTAACTGTATCCTTCCTTATATTATATGATATATTATGTCTTGAATATATATTGTTTAAACTAATTATATTATATCAAGACAGAGCCTTAAATGAATTTATGCTTTAATTACGGGGCCTTAGATTTGATCAAGATATGCTTTGTTTTTACAGGGCCTTAACTTTTACCATGACAAGACCAATGGTGGAACGTTTCAGATATCGTGTGAGATTACGTCTAACGGACCATGTCGACGTCTGCTGGTATGCACTTGTTACGTTCATTTTAAAGGGTGTGCATCCGACTGTTCTTGGGGTCTAGGGTCCAACTTAAAATTGACATAAAACATTATTATTATATTTTCTGTTCTAAAGGTCTGAATTTGAAAATTACACCTTCTTTATACGGATATTAATTTTGCACAGTTATAAAATATATGTCACCATAGGTTACTCACCTAGTTCAGCATTTGAACGTTGTTATACTTGACATCTCCGACTGTAGTGTGGAGGAAGGCATGAACGATAACTCTACATTACGTGACGGGTCTAGTTACGCACCATGGTTAATTTAGCATATTAACCCCGATTGTTTTCCATATATAAGGCTAATTCAAGTTTTAGACATAAGCAACATGGTTAGTTTAGAATATTAACCCCGATTGTATTCCATATATATGGCTAATTCCAAGTTTTAGACATTAGCGACATGGTTCTTGCAACATATTTGTTTTAGACATTAGCAACATGGTTCTTACAAAATATTTTGAATGGTATGACAGTTTAATCCTAAAACATTTTTAAAAATTTGAATTCTTTAAGAAAAGGCCTGAAATAGCCCCTGTAACATTGTATCTGGTTGTCTCTGTGCCTTTTTTTTTTAAAGAGAACACAACAGCCTCTCTATATTTTTCATTCGACAATCAAATGTTCATGCTGTGTTGGCGAAAGTCTTCTGACAATTTATTTAAGTTTAGAAAACGGTTTTCCTGTAAGGTGGAATTACTTAGGCCAGCATCTAAACTACCTAACTTCACGTACTTGATTTATATCTTAAGCATATTGTATGAAAGTTTTTGTAACTTATTTATCAATATCGATGGCTGAGGCAATTTTACTTTAAAGTAGCTTGCCTCCAGAATGTGTCCAAAATTAATCATAAATGACTTCTAAACTGTTATTAGACCATTGATAACACCATAATCTAAATACACTTTGCTGAGTGCAGTTCCAATTACGTTGCATGAATTGGCTGAACACATTTCAGCTGAGTGTGTTCCAATTACAAGGCGTGAATTGGCTAAACATATTTCAGCTGGGTGTGTTCCAATTAGGTTGCGTGAATTGGCTGAACACATTTCAGCTGAGTGCGTTCCAATTACGTTGAGTGAATTGGCTGAACACATTTCAGCTGGGTGTGTTCCAATTAGGTTGCGTGAATTGGCTGAACACATTTCAGCTGAGTGCGTTCCAATTACGTTGAGTGAATTGGCTGAACACATTTCAGCTGAGTGTGTTCCAATTACATTGTGTGAATTGGCTGAACACATTTCAGCTGAGTGTGTTTTAGTCACATTGAGTGAACTGGCTGAAAACATGTTTTTAAATGCGACTTAGTTAATTAAACTTTTAAGAAGGTAAGTAAATATAAAGGCAATGCAGTGGTGGAGTGAAACCGGCGTCAGATAATGATTTATGTCGATCCCCTACAAGCTAGAAACACCTCTTGTTAACAAAAGCTTTTTAATAATTAATTTTAGATTCTAGTCATTCGGGTTTTTGTATAACAATATATCAAACCGCATATTTCATGACAGACTGGAAGCTTCCATATAAATAGAAAGGCATACGAAATATCGCC
This sequence comes from Cyrtodaria siliqua, assembly GCA_037043455.1. Classification (NCBI taxonomy): domain Eukaryota; kingdom Metazoa; phylum Mollusca; class Bivalvia; order Adapedonta; family Hiatellidae; genus Cyrtodaria; species Cyrtodaria siliqua. Next base: position 69,518 of record JAWPHD010008030.1, on the reverse strand, counting down.
TATGCCATGCCTCTTCACTGAACTTGGATTGGACAACTCGAGGTCTGCTGGAACCCCGCACTTGTTGGTGGAAAGGAATAATGCACCAGTCCTTTCAGGAAAAATTGAAACTGCAGATTATCTTGAAATTCCAGGTACGTAAGGTCTACAATAATAAGACATACGGATATGGACACATCGGTTTTTTATATGACAAAATATCTGTTAGATGAACAGTATGCAGTACTGATAACACTGAGATCAGACAATACATTGCAGGGGCGGGTAAAATATGATTTTAGCGGGGTGCAACTTTTAAATCTCAGATTATAAAGGGGTGAACCTTTTAAAAGACAGTTAATAACCTTCCCTCGCCACCCAACTTCCTCCCACCCAACTCGCCCACCAAAACAAAGTAGCTTTTTCACATGAATTTTATTTTTATTTCGGGAAGGTATGATACTTATAATGGAAAGTTTTGTTTTGTTTTTATTGGTTTTTGTATTTATAAGACGCATGGTGGAAAGAATTGTATATACTCTATAATAATGTAGAGGACGGTTTGGTTGAAACGAAAGAGTTATCAATTACGTTGTTATGAATAAGGATGTGTTAAGGAATGAAGGCTTATTCATGTTTTACCAAATACTGTATATGTCAATTAGTGCGAACGTGGCAAGTTGGTAACCCTGTCTTCGCCACTCTTGTTGTGGTGTTTTTAGCTCTACTGGCCAAGGGCCAGCAGAGCTTATGGGATGGTGTGTTGTCCGTCTTCCGTCGTCCGTCCGTCCGTCGTCCGTTAACTTTTCTTCAAACGACTTCTCCTCAGAAACCGCTCGGCTAATTTTGACCAAACTTCACATGGATAATCCTTAGATAAATGCTTTTTAGATTTTTTAAAATTAGGTTAGCGCTACATCCAAGATGGCTGCCATTACCATATATAATTGAAACCTTAAAAAATCTTCTTCTCCAGAACCGCTGGACAGATTTCAACAGTTTTTCTTTTAAAATGATCGCCAACGCCTAGACTATCAAGTTTGTTCAAATAAAGTCCCCGGGGTCAAAAATGCTTGTGCCCCAGGGGTCCAAAGTTTGTATATTGAGGTTTTGCATGTTTTTCATATAGACATATAGGAAAAAACTTTAAAAAATCTTCTTCTCTGAAACCACAAGGCACAGAGCTCTCATGTATTACATGTAGCATCAGCTTATGGTCCTCTACTAAGTTTGTTCAAATGGTGACCCTGGGGTCAAATTTGTCCCCGCCCTGGGGGTCACAGTTTTACATGGACTTATATAGGATCTTTTTTTTTAAAAATCTTCTTCTCGGAAACTACAACAGCCAGAGGTTTGATATTTTGCATTTACTATAACTTTATGGTCCTTTACCAAGTTTGTTCAAATGGTGACCCTCGGGTCACATTTTGCCCCACCCCAAGGGTCACATGTTTTACATAGACATGTATAGGGAAAAACTTAAAAAATCTTCTTCTCTGAAACTGCAAGAGCTAGAGGTTTAATATTTTGCATTTGCTATAAGCTTGTGGTCCTCTACCAAGTTTGTTCAAATGGTGACCCAGGTGTCACATTTGGCTCCACCCCGGGGGTCACAGTTTTACATAGGCTTGTATAGGGAAAAACTGAAAAAGTCTTCTTCTCTGGAACCACAGGGCACAGAGCTCTCATGTGTTACATGTAGCATCAGCTTATGGTCCTCTACTAAGTTTGTTCAAATGGTGACCCTGAGGTCAAATTTGTCCCTGCCCTGAGGGTCACAGTTTTACATAGACTTATATAGGATTTTTTAAATCTTCTTCTCGGAAACTACAAGAGCCAGAGGTTTAATATTTTGCATTTGCTATAAGCTTATGGTCCCCAAGGGTCACATGTTTTACATAAATGCTTGTATAGGGAAAAACTGAAAAAAATCTTCTTCTCTGGAACTGCAAGAGCCAGAGGTTTAATATTTTGCATTTGCTATAAGCTTATGATCCTTTACCAAGTTTGTTCAAATTGTGACCCTCGGGTCACATTTGACCCCGCCCCAAAGGTTCACATGTTTTACATAGACATGTATAGGGAACAATTTAAAAAATCTTCTTCTCTGAAACTGCAAGAGCCAGAGGTTTAATATTTTGCATTTGCTATAAGCTTATGGTCTTCTACCAAGTTTGTTCAAATGTGGTGACCTATTGGTCACATTTGTCCCCACCATTTAATTATTGTTTTTAATAAAAAAAAAAAAAATCTTTAAAAAAAATTTAATTATTTTACCTTTCTTTACTTTTTTAATTTCTTCTTTTTTTTTTTAATTTTTTTAATTTTTTAATTTTTTTTCTTTTTTTTCCTTTATTTTTTTATTTTTTTTTTTTTTTTTTTTAAATTTTAATTTTTTTTTTTTTATTAAATTTTTTTTTTCATTATCTTTTTAATTACTTGACACTTACTTTAAAATTTCTTGTCGGCGCTACTCATCCTAAAAGCCTTGTTGAATTTCGACGAATCTTGGCAGGAAGCATCGGTAAATGTCTAGTTGTGCATATCACGCTTTTGTTCCAGTTCGCTGATTTTTGACGGAGTTATGGCCATTTGACATTTTTATTTTAAATTTCTTGTCGGCGCTTCTCCTCTTAAACAGCTTGTTGGATTTCTACGAAATTTGGCAGGAAGCCTCAGTATGATGTCTAGTTGTGCAAAGCGCGGTATATCAATGAAATCTTGGACAATTTCGAAAACCAGCTAGATCTTGTTAGTAATAACAGAGTTATTGCCCTTGATTTGTTGAAAAATGCTATATTGTATTTTCCTTTGTTAAATCTATAGGAGAAGAGAGCTAAATCTAGCCATATCTATCTAAATCTATAAGAGCTGTTTTAGCCAGTAGAGCGTCCACAGGCCCTCTTGGGCCTCTTGTTTTCCTTTGCATTGCATGACTATTTATTTAGTTTATGCAATCGGAACTGCCTCGTCGGATTCCGTCACTCGGCAAACTGGCGAAGAGTTCGGATCGTTCGTTTATGGTAAAGTGCGGACCTACGGGGCCATTACGTTTGTGTTCTGTTGTTTTATAGGATTGTTTTCATTGTTTTGTTAACTGATGTACATTTACTTTCAGGTAGCAAAGGAGACATGCGAAATGAACTGCTGAAAAACATTGAAGCTCTTTTAGACCAGAAACAGGTGGACAAGATTGCCGAGGTAATTATGCCGTCTGCGCTATCTATCATCGACTTAGAGACTATAGGTCGGCAAAATATCCGTACCAAAAGTGTACTGTATCGTTTTTGTATTGTACCAGTACCGGATAGTACAACTAACGGCTGATTTAGTATCAGTCGATATATTGTTCATACTTCCGGGAGATACACAAATTAACTGTTGTGTATGGTACTCCTATAATTACGATGCGTAAAACAAAAATTACATGTACTATTAGATGGACACAAGATACAAAACATGGACAATAATGAGTCTGTTTCATGTGTTACATTTTATCTAAACTGCATGAACTTGTATGACGAGAATGTCCGAATTGTGATTTCTTATTTGCATCCTCCAGAGAAGGTCAAAGCGCGCCGATAAAGTCTACGGGCTTGACATTGTCGTTGGGTGCGATCCCGCCATGTGGAAGAGGTGAGTTTTGCCTTGTGTTTGTTTATAAAGATATTTTACCTAGAAAACTGCTGGGATCGAGGAGAGAGAAAGAGTTTTGAGTGTTTGAGAAAGAGCTCTGAGTGTTAGTTAATATTTAACAATTATGAATAATCTTTCACGGAGAAATCTTGATCTTTCACCCAATTTAATAACTACGATCACTCGAATATATCATCACACAACGTTAATTATAATGACATTAAACCGCACGACTTTAATCATAATAATTAATTCCTCTACATGTGTAACATATTTGCTTTAACTGCAACATTAAAATTCATCAAGAAGATGTATGTGTATAAGTTTTCATCGTAAAACGTTTTGTTTTTAAATCATTTCCATGTATTACTAGTATATGAAATATGGTTACCATATTTCTTGAATAATATTGTTTAAATTAACTTTAAAATTGTGAAATCATCTAGGTATATATTTAAAAATGTGTTAATACCTTCGTCAGCGTCTACGACCAAACAACTGCTAGTGTCGGATTGACCCGTAATGAAGCCACTGAACTAAAGCTCAGGCAATATTTTACACATATTATAAACGGCGTAAGTATACTCCCATTGTCTACCGTACAAGTTATAACGCCCTGACTGTTTCTCTAAGCCTCTTTCAAAGTAAAAGCAAGAATGTTAATGAATTGTAAAAAAAAATCATTCAATCCTCGTCAGAATACTGGGAAACCTTTTTTTTCTCTTTTTTTTTAATCAACAATGGTGACCCATTTATTCTCCCCGTAATTTGGCATGTTGTGGGTCGGGGAGGACCATCCCACCGCACGCCTTACAAGCAAACACATCTATAATACACATTCAAGTGATATACATAATAGAAATCTATTATTTGTATTCAATGCAATATAAGAAAATTGTAAAAATGGTTGTCTTTTAAGGATTTAGCTTGTTTGTGTTTGTCAAGAGTACTGTTTGGAGGGGAAAAGATAAAGAAAAACAAATAAATATAACAAAAAGATGGAAAAAAAGTTGTGTTGTTTATATTATGTTTATACTGGGAAACTTACTTTATCATGAAATCAGACATGCTAAACATCAATAAGGAAATGGTAAGTGTGGCGTGGGGGTTGTATGTGGGGCGGGAGGGGAATATCTTCTAGGAATGATTTCTTCAGCTGTCCAACAGCTAACTGGGTCAAAGGTCAATCTCGTTCTGACCCCTTGCAATTGCATTCCCTCTCTAATTTTACTTTTGAAATGTATATCTAAAACGGTCAAAAGCATGATGTACTGCATTTAAACATATCAATAACATGTCAAGAATATAGTTACAGCCAAGAAATAACAGGAAAATGCACCAAAAGTTTTTAAAGAAAAGAAAATAGCACTCTTGAATAGAGAACTACTTTCGACTGCGCGAGAACATCCGGATGATTTAGTATGGTTACACATACATCAGTATACCGTCAAATGTTGTACCTAATGTTGTAAATTAAAACACTATAAAAGTTTAAAAGCAAAGTGTTAATATATTATAGATAACTGAAGTTATTTGAGATTTCTTAATTTACTACTGTCCCAGCAACAAGGAATTTACATGGAAAAATCCCACCAAAAAGCATTAAGGCTAAACATATTCATTTATTAACTCATTTTCGAATTAAGATGTTTTTATTTACCACTAACAATTCCAGTTCCAATGATGTATAATTTATGAACGTACTTTTAAAATTGCTCATATTATTGCTGAAAAACCTTTTACTAAAACAGTGCCTCGATCAATAACAAATATGAATTTCGATTTTTGGTAGCTTTGAGAACCTAATTTGGGTTGTTCTTTCGAGTGTTTTATCTTAATTCAAAAAAGTGTGTGTGTTTTGTTCTTTTCAGATGAGTTTAAGATTCGAGGAAATAGAAGATGCGGAGATGGATATCTATTTAACACTTTCTGGATTTATCTTCTACAAGGTAATGGGAAATTATACTCACCGGCAATGGAAATGCACCACCAAACACATCCTTTTACAAGCTAGAATTAGAGACATTTTGGTCAAAATATAATCCATATAACGAGTCGACATTTAACAGTTGTGTACGTGCAAATCTGGATTTAGTGCATACCACATCGGTGTTAGAAATACTCGTCCATTTCCGAAATATCGCAAACAAAGAAATCATTTTCTCATAAACAGTCATTGCATAATGCTTCAGAAGTGAAACAATAAACAGGCCAGTAAAAACAATTGGAATTTATTCCGAGACAGATTAATGCAACTTGAAATTTAGCGAAACAGTTTTCTTTTTAGGATTATCCATAGTAAAACATGTTAATTTATCAATGTAAATAACTGCGTTAACTGCTTGTCATAAAGGCCTTCCAATGAACACACAAGACACGTTAGGTATCAAGATTAAATACTTGAATAATAGAAAATACTGGTTCTGCAGTTTTATTCCAAATGGTTTGCGAATAATTCAACAGCATAAACAACATATGGCGTGTTTGGTGTGTGTTCATTGACCGTCAATATATACTGAAATGAAGACCGTCAATATATACTGAAATTACTGAAATGAAGACCGTCAATATATACTGAAATGAAGACCGTCGATATGTAGAATGTGGGATCTTTCATAAAGTAATATAAACCGCCATTCTGTCAATTCGTTCTTTATTAGGAACTAATAAAGTAGTAAAAACCTGAAACAATGAAATAGCCATAAGCAATATGCTTACAACGGAAAACTCCGATTGTCATTTCATAATCTCATCATTTCAAAACAAATTAAATACTAAAAACAATATTCTTACCAGCACTTAACAACGGCTTGTAAACATAAAAGTATATAAATTGTTCATAGGTAGAACATTTAACTTTAATTATATTGCCTCTATACAGAGTTTAGTCTCACGACTTTACTCAGACACTGCTTGTAGAAGAATGCGGGAAAGATAGAATCCTAGGGCGGGGTTAGTTTCGGAATAGTGCATTCTGGTTATTGTTGCACGTGCAGTGAACACTTCTCGTCCATCGAGCTAGCTCTCATACCTCTAAGCTAAGACTATTAAAACCTGTTAATTGCAACTCACCTAACTACATGCACTTACATATACATGAGTACACAATACACAACACACTGGACAATACGGGACATTCACAGTACGGCACACTGTACACCACAAACATACATAAGATGAGTAAGATCAATATTATACATTGAATAGCTCTTAATGGCTTAGAATGCTACATTCTAGAATAACCATTTATATTCCTGGATTTAAGATAATGAATACTGAAAATAATACATCCTGATATATATGACATAACTCATCTCTTGACCTAAAATATGTAAATAGTTATTTGGATATTTATAAATTTAAATAAGCTGTACCTGTAACATGAGATATTACAAGAATATGTCAACCTAAACTAAATCTCAGTTTCTTTCGTTTCCCCTGTAAATAGAAAATAATTGGAGGTCAAATTATACAACATTTGTACTCAGATCTAAAAAACATTTATATCTGCAAATGGCTTTCATGGCTTTCAACTAAGAACACCTTTACGATAAAAATAAAATATTAAAATCATGGGTATCCTTTAATCGTAGATACTGCGTCCTAATTAATCTAAGAGCCTGAAAATGAATACATTGTAATCCCGGTCCATATATGAACTGGTAACCAGAATAATAGAGGATACAACCACCATTATGTCTATGAATAATACTATATCCCTATAGACGGTTCTCTCCAGACAGAAATATGAAAATTCAATAATAGCTATAGTACTAAACTCCTCCTTCCTATTTTATTACAATAATAGGCCTATCAACTACCTGAGTTATACACTTCATAAATTCACCACCTAATATAAATCTCACTGCTGAAACTATCAAGAATTCAAAAAAAGCAATCCTGAAATATATATTTACATCAGAACACAAGCCCTGTACAGCGACAGATTAAACATAGTAAATGTGCTGCTCTGTAACAGTCTGCGGAAGTACCCATTGGCCATATCTATCTGGCGGACGTTTTTGTCTTGCGGGTCTTGTCGCTAAACTCGGAACTGGAACCTCAATCGGTCTGGATGCCGACGTTTGACTGGTATCAATCGTTTCATTGACCAACATTGGACTGCCTTCGGTCGCTTCAATGACTGGTGTCTGACTTGTTTCCGTCGTTTCTTTAATCGATGTTTCACTGGTATCCGTCGTTCCTTTGACCGATGTTTGACTGGTTTCCATCGTTCCTTTGACTGAGGATTGACTTGTTTCAGTCGTTTCGCTGACCAACTGACTGGCTTCATTCGGTTCGATGATTGACTGGCTGGTTTCATTCGTTTCGATGCCTGGCGAACGAAATAACTGCGAGTCGTGACTTCTATTCTGGACATCAGGACTCATTCTCGCGACTGATCTACCAAAATGAAAATGACTGCTGTCAGCCGTACGGTTTGTGGGATCTACCTGAGCTCGGACTCCTGGGCGTTCTATCGTAGATCTACTCAACTTTGCTGAGTGCCGAGATGGGCTGTGACTATAGCTGTGTTGAACCGATGTGGGGTTACTATAGTCACCACCATACGATCGATCAGGAAAGTTCCTGCTAGCTGGTTCTCGTCTTCTGCTGGTTCCTGTTGTCGTTGAACCTCTTCGCTGTGGTATGATGTAAACATCGCTACTGGAATCTGTCAAACTGGACTCTGACTCTGACTCCGCGTCATGGATTGCAAACCTAACAGCTCTCCTCGTCTTAACCTTGCGGCTAGGCGTTTCTGTTGGTTCTACATCCTCAGTCGCTGGAATCGACACAAATGGGAGCAGCAAGTTCCTGTGAAGCGTTCTTATGGGACCTTTGCGAGTCTCTAGTTGAACACGAGTTCAATCACCACGTAAGGATCTTTCTCCCACTTATCGGCTAGTTTCTGCTTTCATTGGAGGTGTACTTTGCGCACAAGTACCACGTCTCCAACTTCCAGCTTGTTTTCCACCACACGCTTGTCGTAATGTCTCTTGTTATGTTCTGCCCTCTTCTTTGCAGCATCACCGGCTACCTTATAGGCATATTTCATCATATCTCTTAGTTTGGCGATGTATGTTCATTTCCTGGTCCGGTACCTAGGTATGCATCGATTGATAACCTCGGATGTCAACCAAACATCAGGAAGTGAGGTGAAAATCCAGTGGCGTCATTCCTTGTGGAGTTATATGCCTGCACTAAGGATGGAACAAAGGATGTCCAGTCTGTCTTCTGCTATTCTTTCAAGGTTCCCAGCATCCTTAATAGGGTTCTGTTGAAACGTTCGGCACTTCCGTTGCCCATCGGATGATATGGAGTGGTGCGGCTTTTCTTTATACCGGCTAACTTGCAAAGTTCCTTAATAATCTTTGACTCAAAATTACGTCCCTGGTCACTGTGCAACTGCTCTTGGAACGAATAGTGCGCAATGAAATATTTATAAATAGCTTTCGCTGTAGTCTGTGCCGTTTGGTTCTTGCAGGGAATCGCCTTCGCGTACCTAGTAAAATGGTCCGTGATCACTAGTACGTTCTCGTAGCCACCCTTGGACATTTCTAATGACAAAAAGTCTGTGCATACTAATTGCATCGGTCTAGTTGTCTCTATAGATACTAGTTCTGCGGCGGGCCTTCCTTGTGTCTTTCTGCAAATGCACCTTTTGCACCTATCTATCCGACTCTTTATGCCCTGTTCAAGCCCTGGCCAAAAAGAAAAATTGTCGAGCTAACCAGAGGGTTTGATCCTTTCCTGGATGGCCCATCTCCTCGTGAATCCCTCTGAATGCAAGGTCTCTGTGAACTTCAGGTATCACGATTTGCTGAATCGCTTGGCCATCTTGAGATGCGGTCCTGTGCAGAATTCCCTCATGTAGGTATAATTTGCTCCATTCTCTAAGCAACTTCTGCACAGGTCTGCTTTCCTGTATCTCATCCCTCGGGCGATAACCGCATCGTAAGAGGTCAATCACTCTCTTGATTGTTGCATCCTTGGCTTGCTCCTGTGTCCAATCCACTTGGCGAAATCCATTGGACGGCACAATATCCTCAGTGGCCACCTGAGAATCTGCGTCTCCCACTAAACTTTCAACCAAAGGAATGCCAACTGTGGCAGCAAAGCATAAAGCTTTGACTACATCTGTAAGGAGATGTGGACGGCGACTGAGTCCATCGGCATCAGAGTTGTTCTTGCCCGGCTTGTACTTGATGACGAAATCATACGTTGATAAAGCTGCGATCCACCTATGTCCTGTAGCATCTAGCATCGCTGTTGATGTAACGTATGTCAAGGGGATGTTATCTGTCAGTACAGTGAACGAATTACCATAGAGAAAATCGTGGAACTTATCGGTCACCGCCCATTTTAGCGCAAGGAATTCTAATTTGTGAGCAGGATAATTACGCTCACTGGGTCGGAGTCCTCGGCTAGCATAAGCAATGACACGATCCCCTCCTTCTTGGTGTTGGAAAAAGATAGCACCTAGTCCAGATCCGCTGGCATCCGTATGCACAATGAATGGCTGAGAAGAGTCTGCGAACGCTAATACAGGCGGCTGAGTTAGCCTCTGTTTAAACATCTCAAACGCGTTCTGTTGCGATTCACCCCAAGTCCATGGTACTGGCGTTTTGGCCTTCTTCTTGCTCACTGGTGACTTCTTGTGGGTACAGTATCCTTCCAACAGTTTATTCAGTGGTTGAGCAATCTTGGTGTAGTCCTTAATGAACCGGCGATAGAAGCCAGATGTACCTCAGAAACATTAGAAGGAACTGGCCACATTGAAATCGCAGAAATCTTTTCTGGGTCTGTAGAAATAACGTGTCCTAGGAAAGATTCGGACGTTTTGAAAAGTTCGCACTTAGACGGCTTAAGTTTTAACCCATATTTTTCCAAGCGTTGAAAAACAGACTCGAGACGTTGTAGATGTTCGTCGAAAGTTTTCGAAAAGATCAAAATGTTGTCGATGAACACTAAACATTCCCGTATATGGAGTTCACCCATGCACTTCTCCATTAGGCGTTGGAAAGTAGCACCGCTGTTACATAAGCCAAAAGGCATACGGTTGTACTCATAAAAGCCTAGGTTGCCTACTGAAAAGGCCGTCTTTTCCTTATCTCGCTCCTCTAGTTCAATTTGCCAGTAGCCGGCGCGGAGATCAATTTTGGAGAAATAGCGGGCTCCGACAAGGACATCTACTGTGTCGTCGAAACGAGGCAGCATATACGCATCTTTTCTAGTCTTCGCGTTAAGAAGTCTAAAATCGAGACCAAAGCGGAGACTGCCATCTTTCTTCCTGACTAGGACAATGTTTGAGGAATATGGACTGTCCGACTCTCTAATCGCGCCACAATCCAGCATGTCTTTCACATGTTGCCGGACTTCTTCGTACATCCCTGGTGGTATCTTTCTGTATGGCTGCTTAAATGGAATATCATCATTAAGGACAATCTTATGCTTTACTGTAGTCGTGCAGCCTATATCTGTAGCACCTGTGGAAAATATGTGTTTCCAGTTGCCTAAAATTTCCTTCAAACGCTGAAGTTGCTCACTGGAAAGGTTGGTCTCGTCTATCTTGATTCCAAAATCTTCATACGATGCAGTCTTAGTATCTGAAGATGAATCGAACTGAGACGCTAGGTTGTCGACAACCTTAACCTCGCTAATATGGCATAAGTCGCTCTTGGGTTTTATATATAAAGTCTTGGCCGAGATGTTGCAAATGTGTACCGGAACTTTGACAGCGTTGCCATGTTGTGGTAACTTAATCACGTGGGGTCTAACTAAGTACCCATTCTCTGCCTCAAAGTTCTCTGTAACACCGCTCTAGTTGTCATGACTTAAACCTCGTGCAATACCATAGACCGTTATAGACTCATAAGGCTTAACCTCAATAGTATGTGAGTTAGTTGACCGAACTGTACAAGGGTTGTAAAGAACATCAAATGCAATCTGCCAAGGTTCAGGGATCTCGGTTGCTGGTACATTTTGCTTAGCCAGCGTCTTACATCTTCTGATGATGTTTGTACCTACAATAATGGGATAATCCACTGTACAATTAGTATCTGGAATGATCAACACAGGTACAGAAATATCGCAAACAGACAAGAACGGGATTGAAATGGAAGTTTCTATGTATCCAAGAATTCTTAAATGAGAACCATCAGCAATAGAGACCTGTAAACCAAGTTGATCTACGTTAAGAAGTGGTGGTCTATCAAGTAAAGAGAGATAGAAAGATTATGAAGCTGTCGTTATCATACTTCCACTATCGATCAAAGCGTTTGTCGGGATATTCTGAAAAATAATGTTAGAGATATTAGTGGATCCCACTATCCTATCTCTAAGAGAATATTTATTTTGGCCTTTTTCCTGGTTGGCATTCTCCACTGCCAGCTGACCCTCTACGGAAGTGGATTGGAGTTTGGGTGGTTCTGTTGGTTCTGGGGGGTGCAGGATGGGGCGGGTAAAAAACAATTTTGAAAAAAAAAGAATATGGGAAGTGGGAGTTTGAGGGTATGTCTCTGACTTTATAAAACAATAGTGTTGTGATAATTATATACTGAAAGGAAAAAGAAACGCGGGGTGCGTATTTCCGCTATATATTGCATATAATGCACACTTAATTCCATATATATTCCAAGGAAATCCCAAGATGTTTTGTAAAAAGTGCAGTTAGTTAGAGAAAGGACACAACTGTGATGTTGTAGACGTTTTAATCACAGTACACGTTGTAACAAGAAATTCATAAATGCTGAAGTTCCTCTTTGAAAAATTGAGCCATTTTAGTACTGTATTTAATGTTAAGTGATTGCAACATTTAAAGCCTAAGTTTGCTCACCTGCTTGAGCCAAATGAGCATTCTGAAGATAATGAAACTTTAAAGGGGTAACCATTGGTGTGTTCAGTGCTGTTTAAACCTTCTTTCTAAAAGGACAGTCCTAATGTCGCCCTGTACCATTCGATTAGCAGAAGCATATTAAACATACACTATATAGCGGAAATACGCACCCTGCGTTTCTTTTTCCTTTCAGTATATTAAACGGTTTATAAGCTGTGTACAGCCATGTATCTTCGCGCGGTGCCGTCTCATTTTAAAGCAACAATGTGGATACATTTAATTCAAATTTTGGTCAAATAGTACGAGTATTCATAAAGAGAATCAGGATAAAGTCCGATTTAACCGATTTGTTCACCTTAGTACTGATTATCTGACGACATCTCGGACATTTGTAAGAAATACACGGATGTGAAAATCATGAATATGCGATTTAGTATATATATATTGGAGTAACATTAACTGAGAATTAATATACATTTAACATATCTGAGTAAAGGAAACACATAAAGTAAAACTAATAAACATAATATATTCAAAGAATAACTGTTTTAAAAAAAAACATGTTAGAACTGTGTAACAACGTTAAATGTGAAAAATCCACAAGAGGTAACAGCCTCCGTTAAAAAGGTAAGCATTTTAACGTTAAAGGTGACAGTCTCTGCTAAAGGTAACAACCACCGCCTCCGTTAAACCGTTGCTGGTTCTAATCCCAATGGGAGTTTGATTATTAAATGAGAACGTGTCGATTTTACGGATGGCGGGAGGTATACAGTACTGGTTCTACCCAGGAAAAATTGGGTGGTCTGCCTCTACCAGGTAATAAATACCTTTGTATATATATAGTAGAGAAAATCATACATTGAACAGAACACCTTTCACAAACACTGGATCCAGAAAGGATACTAAATGATAGACTAATGTGTTAAAATACAATGTGGAAAATTATCATTTACAGTGCTATCAACAAAATAAAATAGTAAAATCTTAGCTAGCGTGTATACTAGCTAAAATATATCCTCGAGCGCTTTCGGCTTTACGCCTTCTTCAGGAGTACAAAGACATGTAACATTTTCAAGAAAATCATCTAAAAAACGATTGCAAAGAAAACAAATCTAGAAAAAAATGTACATATGATTACAAAGATATGATTAATATGTTCTGATATTGGAAGAGAATGCCCGCAAAAGGGGCCCATTTAGATTTACAATTAATAAATAATAATAGCGTAATTATATAACGCTGTAAACGCCGAGAAAGCAACAAATATTCAGACCGTTAGTAAACGTCGTGAACGTGATAGTTGTTTACTTTCAAAAAACGGAAATGACGTCGTCAGTTATAACGTCGCGTAGGTGAAACATTTTAAATTAAAAAACGCTGACATTATTAATTGACGTTGACGTTAAAACAGCGTACGCTTATGCTACAGTGTTTCGACTTGTTTGACTATTTTTCCATATAAACTCCTACATTAAATTCATTATTAACTGTAATTATTTAAACAACTATCTATAAATTGATTTAAAGACAAATGTTGCATAAAGAAATTGTTAAAACGACTTTAATTGAAATCCTTAATAGAAATGTTAAGTAAATTTGTTTAGTGAAAGCTCAAACGTATATACGTTCTTGAAACAAATTTAAATCTCGAGTACGTTGATAATGTAATTAAGTTGTCTACACCATAGATGCAAATTATTCATCAAACGAATAAACCAGAATATACGTTTTTATTAAATTATTAAATATGAGGTGAATAATTTTGATATCAATCGCAGTATTTCACAGTAATCGAAAAATAAGCCGGCATGGAAATTTATAAGTTATTGTTACTGGAGATGCGGGTGTCATCCCCTTTGTTTATTCCAAACGGTTGAATAGTTTTGAGTCGACGGATCCAATAAGATTCGCGCGATTTTCGAGTGTGACCTGACCAATTGGGGTTGTGGTCTATGCAGCAAAGGGATATATACGAGAAAACATGTCCTGTAGAGCATAGATGATCTGCAACTGGCGACCTGGCGAGTTTGTGTGTGTTTACGTCATTTCTATGTAGGTTAATCCTTTGGTTAAGAGGTAGTTTTGTTTCACCTACGTACTGTTTTTGACATTGCTTTCATGTCATCAGATTGACGACATTACTCGTTTTGCAATTGGCATGGTATTTTATATTGACTATGGCACCAGTCGAGGATTGTTTAAAACTATGCGTGACAGGCATGAGTTTGCATGTCTGGCATATAGACATACCACAGGGACTTGATTGTTCAACTGAAATGTCAGTGGGATTTGGATTTAATTTTGCTCGTACCAGTATATCCCGCAGATTTTGGGGTCTTCTGTAAGCAATGATCGGTTTCTCTGAAAATAGTTTCTTGAGCCGATCGGATGATTCTATGACAGGCCAGTGACTCGTTAAAATCCCTTTAACGTCAGGTGCGTTTGGGTGGAAGGTAAGTACAAATGGTGTCTTTATATCAGAAGCATCTGGCTTGTTTTTGTATTGCAAGATATCGTTTCTATTGTGCTCTCTTGCCATCGAAATGGCATTCAAAATGTCCGGATGTTTGTATGCTCTGTTGAGCAAGTGTTGTGAAAGTTCTTTAGCTCGGATCTCAAATGTATTTGGATCCGAGCATATACGTCTGATGCGTGCTGCTAAACTGTATGGTATATTTTTGGAGCAGTGTTTTGGGTGGCAGCTACTCGGCAGTAAGTATTGGTGACTCTTTGTAGGTTTAGTGTATAAATCGACTGTTACTTTGCCGTCCTCTATTTGGGACTGTGTGTCCAGGAAAACGTGTTCTGTGTTAGATATTTCAGCCGTAAATTTGATGGTAGGGTGAAATTTGTTAGTGTAACATAAATATATATCATATATGTTGTATAAAGGTTATCAGTGCATACGCACAACGATATTTCTTAAAATGGTTCTAGAAATATACACCTTTCGATTAAGAACCGCCCTGTCTGGGATTTACCTATATAATATGAGAACGCACCCAGACGGTACTCAATGACTTGGCAGAAGCCAGAGCAACAAGAAAATGAACCATTAAGGGCATGACAAGAAAGATAATAGACAAACATCAAACGCCACCGTCCCAATGGGCTTTAGGTTGGCGTCATCATAGGGTCCACAGCCTGTCCGGTCATCTTATATTTAAAGAGGAAAGAATCGTGGCGAACTGTAAAAGGGTCCACCACCAAGCATGTAGTACGTTGCAAAATGATAGGGTCATAACTTCTTTTGATAAACTTTTTAACAAGTTTAACAAAGATAATATGAAAGTGATCATGACCAAGAATCTTACGAAGTTTATAAATCACATCACCATAGAAGTCAGGTTGTGATAGTCATTGTCGCAGAAGAGTCCTTAAATTACTTTTATATTTGGAAAGAAGATCAGGGTTACGATAATAACATTTTGCAAAGGTTTTACGAAGTTTTTGGTAAAGGTAACACTGACTGAGTAGCTGTTTAGTTATACAAAGGTTACGAATATTAAAGTCCTCAACTCAAGTACAGGCTCTTGAAAAACGAATAAGTTGAGGCACATACATGATTCATAACGTTAAAAAGGAACACCCTTGTGTTGCTACATTAAATGTAACAACTGTAACCACTGTCAACAGTCGTTACTGCATCAAACATATTTCGGTAAAAGTGTTTGACTTTAAAGGGACACACGGCAATCTTTAAGTATTTATCAAGCATTGAAATTGAAGTCTCGATTTATTTATCCAGCATTATTTGACTTCAAACGCGCTAAATAATATTTTTTTAGTTTTCATGTTTTCGTCTTATACTACCATAGGTTTAAATATATTAGTGGTGCAATATAATCAACAGTTAAGAATATACAAACACAAGTTGATTTATCGCGAGCGTAAACTCGCCTTACGGTTAACGCGTTGTTGATTTTCTGAAATTGCCATACTAAGGCAATAAAAATCTTCGTCAAACCGCTAGAGTTACCTGCCCGTCAAGTTGCATCGTGCAAGTAAAACGGTGCACCGTGCAGGTGAATCGTATTTCTAGCAAGTCGTTATAACCTCACATGAACGCCTAGCGGAGCGAGGTGTTATTCGAAGGAAAATAAAGCTAATTACACCGAGAATACATCGAGCGAAGCGACGTTATACAGCTAATTTCACCGAGCGAAGCGAGGTCTTGTGCATTGAATGTAACATACATGTAAATTAAGTTTGTTTTCGATTTTCAATGTTTTCGCTGACTCAGTCCATTCAATTCAACATATTTATTTTATTTATTTTTTACAATCTTATTTGTTCAAAAACAACAAAATCCACGATTTAATGCTTGATTACGTTTAAAAAAAAGTGAATGCCTCAATATTTATTATTTAAAAAAATAAAGATAGGCTTAAAATAGAATAGAATAGAATAACTTTTATTTTCCAATCAAGGACCATCACTGGCATTACACGCACAGTACTAGGTACTACCTTTGTGAAGGGCAAAACTATAACCAGTCTTTGATTGCAGTAAAAGTAAAGGTTAAAATGATTCATTTAGAAACACCAACAAATGTAAAAACAATCCAAAATATGAATCAAATTTGATGTAGAAGCACTCGAGCAGATGTTTTGATTTTGCATTGAGTTTAGAAAACTCCACTGATGTAAACTGTAAGACATACCAGTATGAGTATTGCACACATTATTTAATCGCTCTAGTCTATAAACTTAAAACGATGCTTGCCACTGTTCAGCAACAACAAAATCAACGATGTAATGCTTGATTATGTTTAAATAAAAGTGATTGCGTCAATATGTAAGTTAGTTTTACTGGATCTTTTTTTTTATATTAGATCTACATACTTGAAAGCAGTCCAATTTCATTGAAAATACAATATGACAAAAGGATTAAGATGCTGGCTAAGCGCTGACCATCCTACCTAATAGTAATAACTGTCTGAGATTGTGTGAACTGTGTCATTGCTTTTTGTTCAAATTGTATTTAACGACTCATTGTGCCACTTAAGTCTCAATTACACTTATTAAAAATAAAAGTTCACCTGAAACAATAGTTATATGCAATAATAATTATTCGCCTACCTTTTTATCGTTAAATTGTTTATGCGAAACCAAGTGAAGTAAGTGAAATATCCTTTCTTTTACTTGAAAGCACACACGTAAACCTGTTTTGTTCTTTGTAGCCATCCTTCACTTCATCATCAGTTTTTTGCGCACAATATGACCTATTAATGTGTCGACGTGCCGTAAAACACCATTCATTCATTCTTTGTA
Organism: Cyrtodaria siliqua; assembly: GCA_037043455.1. Taxonomy (NCBI): domain Eukaryota; kingdom Metazoa; phylum Mollusca; class Bivalvia; order Adapedonta; family Hiatellidae; genus Cyrtodaria; species Cyrtodaria siliqua. The sequence continues at coordinate 51,791 of JAWPHD010008030.1, read as the reverse complement.
GCCAAAGGGAAGCACCTACTGTACTGTAGACGTAATAGTACGTCACCATTATGACAATTTTCAATGCTGATTACGTCTGTCAGTGACGTTCGACGCAATTTTAATTTCAAGAGGGTATGTAGAGAGTGATGACTTGGGAACAAGGTATTAAACGAACTGATTATTTCAAGTGACACATCATCAATGATTTGTTTGTTTGTTTGTTTGTTTGTTTGTTTATTTGTTTATTTGTTTATTTGTTTGTATGGTGTTTTACGTCATTTTCAACACATGTAAGGTTATATATGACGGTGGATTTTTGGATGGTGGAAGCAGACCACCCACTTGTCCTGGGTAGAACCAGTACTATACACCTCCCGCCATCCGTAAGGATCGACACATCCTCACAAGTCGAGCTCCCAGTGGGATTCGAACCTGCAGCGGTGAGAGGCGAGAAGGTTTACAACGCAACATTCAGTATCACATGAAACAATTCATTCCTATTCCTTCCTACCTGATCATTGCTGCTAAGTGAAGGCATTTACTTTTAGGAAATAGGAATAGATTGGATCATCCTGAGAAGTCTCATAAAAAAAAGTATGCATAAATAATTATACTGATCATGCTTATTCAAGTTTTGACACTTACACACTATTTAAGTCATTTTTTCACAACTGTGGCCGATTTGCTTCACAATTATTATTATTAATTTATTTATTTTATTTAATATCATTATTTTATTTATTTTTGAAAACATTTCTACCACTTAAATTGTTCAGTATTGTTTTGTTCTGGATATGTTCATAGAAGAAAGTTTATCTAAAATGTTTCATATTATCCTGCTCCCGCAAAAACAATGCATGTATTCAATACTTTTTTCACAAATTAGGCATTTTCGCGCTTTTTTTTCTCCACCAAAATGACCAGGCTAGGGTCGGGAGTCTTCACAATTTTTAGTGGTAAAAGCCCTGCCAACATTACAAATGGAAATCATACTGCAGTGCTTGGTTTGATTTAGTTTAAACTTATTTATTTTACATCGATTGTAACGAAAGCTCTATGAACTTATTTGAATCACTCTCGATGACTTCCTGGGTATAACCAGTACTAAGCAATGCAGATAAGGTGTCTTGCTCAGGAACACAACGCAATGGTGGAAATCGAACTCACGACTTCTGGATCATGGGTCCCACTAGACCACAGCGCTCCACGGTTTGATTTGGAAGTAATAGAGTATAATGTGTAGATCCCCATTTCGATTTCGAATAGTTATGCTTAAATAATTTGTTGAATTAGGTTTTTTATGTGATGATCGCAAAGTTTGTATGTGAATAGTAGTGGGTTGCGTTTATTGTGTGTCCCTTAGAACGGAGCAACTGAGATGGGTTTAGAAAATCCCAATGTTATTAAGGTATTACAGTATGAGTAATATTACTATTATTTTAATTCATAGTGAACTGAGGCGAGGCACGAAGTGCCGTGGCGTTCGCTCTCCAGTATCGTACGTAAATACAGAAAAAACATGTATACCCGGTTCAGATATGATGGGCTGAAAAAAGTGTTCACAGTTGTTCGGATGGTCCTTCATTTTTCTCGCTGGACTGTATGATAATTTGCCCAGTCAACCGAATGAGCACTCGGTGCTTATCCCAACCAAGTATTAAGCCAAATTGTCAGGTTCGTTGCGGTTGGAAATTACGAAATCGCAACGCCTCAATGACGTCATCAGCCGAGCGGACGGGGAAATGAAAAACAAATGCATGTTATCATATTGTAATCTAAAGCCATCTTCGACACTATAAATATATTAAGATGCTAATTAAATATTCTTCGAACGTTAACTTCCATGAACCACGGGTACTAAACATTGAATCTAGCACATTTTGGAGATATATGAAAACGAGAGTCAATGACACTTGCGAGATAGTGACAAGGATTAAAACGACAAAATAAAGGTGAGTTCAGCTCGTTGTTTTTCATAACATCATTAATCCAACGATTTATTTAAAAAATCGGGGAATGCTATTCCAATTATATGTGTTCAAAGTATGTCTAAGTTGCAAAAATATTACAAATTATTGTTTAATTTCACGCCTAGGTCTTTTATAAGATTGAAAGGTGTGTTTGTTTTCTTCGACAGATCGCAATTTTTCGGTGCATATTCTTATTTATTTATGAAAGTCAGCTGTTGTTTTAGTGGAGATGAAAATCAATCCTCGGTACTAAACTGGTTTATCAGCCAATTTTCGGGAAAAGGTAGAGTCAATGAGTCGGAGATAGGGTCGATGACGCGGAGGTTGCGTCGATGCTAGGAGCATTTTTTTTTTCAATTACAAGTCCCGATACCGTATTAATTGCCAAGTTACCATGCGACTGATCTCGTCGCCTGGATAAAATTAGTATACGTTTTATATCGACCTGCTTTACCTGATTTCCGCAACACAATGTCGTTTACGGTTAGGGAAAGGATTGAACAATAGTATTCTACTTGTTTTGAATATAATACTGTTGAATGTTTAAACATATTATAATTAATCATTTAACTACTAAGAAAAGTATCGATATTTAAGAACAATATTGTTTGCCGCTACGAATAACTAGGACATCTTTATATATATATCACCAGTTAGAACTAAGTAGAACCAGATAGGTCTATTCCGCTTTCATTCGACAAATCTCACGAAAACAAATATGTTCATAGTCAGTAGTGATTCTATATAAATTATTTAATAAACTAATTATGAAATTGCTTTACATACATACGTTCGTGTGTCTGGCTCATTCCAGTGCCAGTGTGTTTTTTTAAAACAATACCAATTACTGTACATTTACTTTTCTGGTGGGTGCATGAACATAAATACACTGGAATCGAAACTGTCTATACGCCTCTTGCTAATTCTAGATTTATCCACCGAATGGTTAGTAAGCTGGTTCTCTGATTACTCTACAGTATCCAACAAGGTACCAGTTGGTTCTACGGTATGCATGATGGCACCAGTCATATGGCAAATAGGACGCATTCATTTTTAAAATGTCAAATGAGTACCATTTTTGAATCAAACTCTTCAATTACGACACTATTAGTGAATCTAGCACATTTTGGAGATATATGAAAACGAGAGTCAATGACACTTGCGAGATAGTGACAAGGATTAAAACGACAAAATAAAGGTGAGTTCAGCTCGTTGTTTTTCATAACATCATTAATCCAACGATTTATTTAAAAAATCGGGGAATGCTATTCCAATTATATGTGTTCAAAGTATGTCTAAGTTGCAAAAATATTACAAATTATTGTTTAATTTCACGCCTAGGTCTTTTATAAGATTGAAAGGTGTGTTTGTTTTCTTCGACAGATCGCAATTTTTCGGTGCATATTCTTATTTATTTATGAAAGTCAGCTGTTGTTTTAGTGGAGATGAAAATCATTACTCGGTACTAAACTGGTTTATCAGCCAATTTTCGGGAAAAGGTAGAGTCAATGAGTCGGAGATAGGGTCGATGACGCGGAGGTTGCGTCGATGCTAGGAGCATTTTTTTTTTCAATTACAAGTCCCGATACCGTATTAATTGCCAAGTTACCATGCGACTGATCTCGTCGCCTGGATAAAATTAGTATACGTTTTATATCGACCTGCTTTACCTGATTTCCGCAACACAATGTCGTTTACGGTTAGGGAAAGGATTGAACAATAGTATTCTACTTGTTTTGAATATAATACTGTTGAATGTTTAAACATATTATAATTAATCATTTAACTACTAAGAAAAGTATCGATATTTAAGAACAATATTGTTTGCCGCTACGAATAACTAGGACATCTTTATATATATATCACCAGTTAGAACTAAGTAGAACCAGATAGGTCTATTCCGCTTTCATTCGACAAATCTCACGAAAACAAATATGTTCATAGTCAGTAGTGATTCTATATAAATTATTTAATAAACTAATTATGAAATTGCTTTACATACATACGTTCGTGTGTCTGGCTCATTCCAGTGCCAGTGTGTTTTTTTAAAACAATACCAATTACTGTACATTTACTTTTCTGGTGGGTGCATGAACATAAATACACTGGAATCGAAACTGTCTATACGCCTCTTGCTAATTCTAGATTTATCCACCGAATGGTTAGTAAGCTGGTTCTCTGATTACTCTACAGTATCCAACAAGGTACCAGTTGGTTCTACGGTATGCATGATGGCACCAGTCATATGGCAAATAGGACGCATTCATTTTTAAAATGTCAAATGAGTACAATTTTTGAATCAAACTCTTCAATTACGACACTATTAGTTCTTAGATTGGTCATTTATTTTTAGGCACTCCCGTTTATTTTAGACCATATTATGTTTAGCTTTTTTTGTGTTTAATAAATATTTTCTTGTTTTTGTTGCTAGATTTAATATGCCCTTTACTTTAAATAATGGTAATAAGTAAAGGGTTGAATTCGCTTTAAGGTTTTACCTTAGTTCATATTATTAATGATTGAACAAATGAAAGTTATGTCTGCACGTCGTGAGTTTTTAAAAAGTCAAAATTGTCGCCTGTCCCTTTAAACAATATGACCGTTACATACATGGAATGGATTGTTACCGTTAGCGGAACATCGAGATTTTTACTTTTAGCGGAATTGTTACCTTTGTCGTTCTTACACAAATGCTAAGAACGTAATAATTATATCCGCAGACAATTGACTCAACAAACCCACTCCCGACAACGACGAGCATTCCGGTCATAGACGGGGTTGGGTATGTCGACGCTATAACTTATCTCCGCTATGTCAAAACCTGGGCTGGTTCCCTGACGGGGCTCCCCCACAACGACCATATCTTGATGTTTACTGGGTAAGAACAACTTTTTTAATTGTTAGGAATACTTGCTGATTCTTTTGAGCATACATATTTTGGTCACATTGGCTATGTTTTTAAGCTGAATAACGTCTTGTTCTCAAACACAGCGTTAAACTACAGAAATGTGCACTTAAATAACTATTGACACTTTCCGCAGGAAACAAATTACTAATGAAAGTCTGAAAATCATAAACATATGATACTACCAGAAGCTTGCTTATTTAATAAATTTTGCAAGCAATCTTGGTTTCGGCGCTGCTTGCCTATATGCCAAGAGGCTGCGGAGAGGGGAGGTGGTGGGTTCGAGACGCAGTCTCTAAAGAAAGTGTCTGTGACCTTGATCAAATAACTTAACTATCCGCTGGGAGGTAATAGCTGCGACAAGTTACTGCACATATAAAAGAACCAGAGGAATCAGGCAGCCATTTTACCGAGATTCAGGTATCGTTTCTGATTAGCTGATACAGATGTACCTTCTATCGAAGAAAACAGAACGGCAGAAAGACAGTAAATTAATAAATGCACAAAGAAGTAATCTTCATCATTATATCGACGAACTAAATATGGATGGTCAAAATACTGTAATAAAAAAAACTAGAATTACGGACATGTGTTTCCGGTTTCTATCAACCGTCGAAGAGGATCAAGACTAGAGGAATCCATTCGATAGCGAGAGGATGGTAGGACTCGTCTGTACCATCCTCATACTCCATTGTTTGGGGCGCTTGTTTCAGCCAAAGTTTGTTTTTGCTTGTTTTTTGTTACTTTTAAAATTCAACTAGTATCCAACTAGTACCTACATAATTGTATATCAGTGAAGTCGTTTATAAAACAACCTGACTTTTCAAAATTTGTTAAGAAATATCCACGTGCGACATGGTAGTCTAAAATACATGTATTTTCAATGCAAAATTTTGCTGCATCAAACATTTTATTTTATTCAGTTTTAGAATAAATTTTCCAAAAATTGAATTAATGTGTTGTGTAAATGTAAATTATGAATGACACTCTGAAAGTTCTATAGCAAACTAACTGAAAGCTGTATAGCAAAATATTAAGGTTAAGTAAAGTTTTTTGAGATTTCTTAACTTTCTTCTGCATAACAAGAAAGGGATTTACATGCGAAAAGCCCCGTCAAAAAGAATTTTGGCTATACAATATGTATTTCTCAACCGACGTTCAAAACTGAAGTATTTTTGTTTACCACGAAATGTTCCAGTTCTAATTATATATAATTTATGTACATATTATCAAATATCTTATGTTAATGCTGAAAACCCTTAGAAACAAGCGCCCCTAACAACAGGATTAGGCATCTTGTGGTACTGGAAGGCAGCGTATTAGCACAATTCTACACATTTGAAACAAAATATAGTCCATTTTAAATATACTTTCTGTGCCATAAATTCCAAGGTGTCTCTTTATATCGTCTAGTTACAATCTGTTCTCTGGTAGCACGAGCCGCAGCGGTGTGGTAGGGATGGCGTATGTGAAAGGGCTTTGCGGAAGTTCACGCGTCTCAATCAACGAGGGTAATGGTGATTACTTCACAACAACATCCATCGCCGCCCACGAGCTGGGACATAAGTAAGTATAATAACAACCATCACTGAAGTGGTGTCTTGACTAATGGTTAGCATTCTGGTTTAGTAATGACATGTCTCAGTGCGATTTCCTGCCTAGTGACGTGCCTTGGTGCGATCTCATACCTGGTAAAGATCATTGGCGCGATCTCCTACCTCGTTACGTGTCTATGTGCGATCCCTTACCTGGTGACGTGCTTGGTGAGAAATCCTACCTGGTGACGTGCCTTGATGCGATCTAATACCTGGTGATATGCCTTGGTGCGAACTCCTACCTGGTAAAGTATCTTGGTGAGATATCCTACCTGGTGACGTGCCTTGGTGCGATCCCCTACCTGGTGACGTGCCTTGGTACTATCTGCTACCTGGTGAAGTGCTTTGGTGCAATTTCCTACCTGGCGACGTGCCTTGGTGCGATCTAATACCTGGTGATGTAATTTGGTGCGATCTCCTACCTGGTGAGGTGTCTTTGTGCGATCCCCTACCTGGTGACGTGCATTGGTACGACCTCCTACCTGGCGACGTGTCTTGGTGCGATCTCCTACCGGGTGACGTGCCTTGGTGCGATCTCTTACCTGGTGACGTGTCTTGTTGCGATTTCCTACATGGTGACGTGCCTTGTGTGATCTCCTACTTGGTGGCGCATCTTGGTGCGATCTCCGACCTGGTGGCGTGTCTTGGTGTGATCCCTATCTGGTGAAGTGCCTTGGTGCGATCCCCTACCTGGTGACGTGTCTTGGTGCAATTTCCTACCTGATGATGTGCCTTGGTGAGATCTCCTTTCTGGTGGCGTGTCTTGGTGCGATGGTGTGATCTCTTACTTGGTGGCGTGACTTGGTGCGATCCCCTACCTGGTGACGTGCCTTGGTGCGATGCACTACCTGATGACGTTTCTTGTACGATTTCCTACCTGGTGACGTGCCTTAGTGTGATCTCCTACTTGGTGAAGCGTCTTGGTGCGATCTCCCACCTGGTGGCGTGACTTGGGGCGATCCCCTGCATGGTGGCGTGCCTTGGTGCGATGCACTACCTGGCGACGTGTCTTAGTCCGATTTCCTACATGGTGACGTGTCTTGGTGAGATATTCTACCCGGTGATGTGTCTTGGTGCAATTTTTCCTACCTGGTGACGTGTCTTGGTGCAATCTCCTACCTGGTGACGGGTCTTGGTGCAATACCCTACCTTATGATGTGTCCTGGTGTGATCCTCTACCTGGTGACGTGTCTTGGTGCGATCTCCTACCTGTTGACGTGTCCAAATGCGATCACCACCTGGTGACGTGTCTTAGTGCGATCTCCTACCTGGTAACGTGTTCTGGTGCGATCCTTTACCTGGTCATGTGTCTTGGTGCAGTACCCTACCTGAAGAAGTGTTTTGGTGCGATCCTCTACCTGGTAATGTGTCTTGGTGTGATCCCTACATGGAGACGTGTCTTGGTGCGATCTCCTACCTGGTGGCCTGACTTGGTGCGATTCCCTACCTGGTGGCATGCCTTGGTGCGATGCACTACCTGGTGACGTGTCTTGGTGAGATATTCTACCTGGTGGCGTTTCCTGATGCGATCCCTTACCTGGTGACGTGCCTTAGTGTGATCTCCTACTTGGTGAAGCGTCTTGGTGCGATCTCCTACCTGGTGGCGTGACTTGGGGCGATCCCCTGCATGGTGGCGAGCCTTGGTGCGATGCACTACCTGGCGACGTGTCTTGTTCCGATTTCCTACATGGTGACGTGTCTTGGTGAGATATTCTACCCGGTGATGTGTCTTTGTGCAATTTGTCCTACCTGGTCACGTGTCTTGGTGCAATCTCCTACCTGGTGACGGGTCTTGGTGCAATACCCTACCTGAAGAAGTCCTGGTGTGATCCCTACCTGTTGACATGTCCTCTTGTGATCCCTAACTGGTGACATGTCTTGGTGCGATCTCCTACCTGTTGACTTGGCCCGATGAGATACCTACCTGGTGACGTGTCTTGGTGCGAACTCCTACCTGGTGACGTGTACTGATGCGATCTCCTACCTGGTGACGTGTCTTGGTGCAATACCCTACCTGATGAAGTGTCTTGGTGCGATCCCCTACCTGGTGATGTGTCTTGGTGTGATCCCCTTCCTGGTGACGCGTCTTCATGACGTGTACTGATGCGATCTCCTACCTGGAGGCGTGACTTGGTGCCATCCCTACCTGGTGGCGTGCCTTGGTTCGATGCACTACCTGGCGACGTGCTTTGGTGCGATTTCCTACCTGGTGACGTGTTTTGGTGCGATATTCTACCTGGTGATATGTCTTGGTGCGATTTCCTTCCTCATGACGTGTCTTGGTGTAATCGCCTACCTAGTGACGTGTAATGATGCGATCTCCTACCTGGTGACATGTCTTGGTGTGATATTCTACCTGGTGACGTGTCTTCATCCTTATTTTATTTAAACTTGTTTTATTGCCCTGTTATATGCAAACGGGTTGGGCCACAAATTCTAACAACATTAGTTACGGCCCTTCCTACCTAGTTACGTGTTTTGGTGCTACCTCCTGCCTGCTGACGTGTCTTGGTGGGATCTAATTCCTGGTGACGTTTCTTGGTGTGATCTCCAACCCGGTGACGTGTCTTGGTGCGATCCCCTACCTGGTGAGTTCCTTGGTGCGATTTCCTACCTGGTGATTTGCTTTGGTGCAAATTCCTACCTGATGACGTGCCTTGGTGAGACATCATACCTGGTTACGTGTCTTGGTGCAATCCCCTACCTGGTGACGTGCCTTGGTGCGATCTCCTACATGGTGACATGTCTGAGTGCGATCCTCTACATGGAGACGTGGCTCAGTGCGATATCCTACATGGTGACGTGCCTTGGTGCGCTCCACTACCTGGTGGCGTATCTTGGTGCAATCCCCTACCTGGTGACGTGTCTTGGTGCATTCCCCTACCTGGTGACGTGCCTTGGTGCGATCTCCTACATGGTGACGTGTCTCAGTGCGATCTCCTACATGGTGAAGTGTCTTGGTGCAATCCCCTACCTGGTGACGTTTCTTGGTGCAATCCCTTACCTGGTGACGTGCCTTGGTGCGAATTCCTACCTGGTGACGTGTCTTGGTGCGATCTTCTACATGGTGACGTGTCTCAGTGCGATCTACTACATGGTGAAGTGTCTTGGTGCAATCCCCTATCTGGTGACGTGTCTTGGTGCGATCTCCTACATGGTGACGTGTCTCAGTGCGATCTCCTACACAGTGACGTGTCTCAGTGCGATCCCCTAGTTGGTGTCATTGTCAAGGTGCGATCCCCTACGTGGTAACGTGACTTGGTATGATCCCATGCATGGTGATGTGTCCTGGTTCGCCCTACCTGGTGACGTGCCCTGGTGCAATTCCCTACCTTGTGACGTGGTTTGGTGCGCTCCTACCTGGTGATGTGTCCTGATGCGATCCCCTACCCGGTGACAGGTCTTGGTGCAATACCCTACCTGGTGATGTGTCCTGGTGTGATCCCTACCTGGTGACGTGTCCTGGTGTGATCCCAACCTGGTGACGTGCCCTGGTGTGATCGCTAGCTGGTGACGTGTCTAGGTGCGATCTCCTACCTGTCGACGTGTCCCGATGCGATCCTTCACCTGGTGATGTGTCCTGATGAGATATCCTACCAGGCGTCGTTTCTTAGTGCAATCCCCTACCTGTTGACGTGTCTTTATGCGATCCCCTGCCTAGTGAAATGTCTAGGTTGAATCTCCTACCTTTAGACATGTCTTTGTGCGATCTCCTATCTGGTGACGTGTCTTGGTGCGATCCTTAACCTGGTGACGTGTCCAGGTGCAATCTCCTACCAGGTGATGTTTCTTGGTGCGATACCCTACCAGGTGATGTGTGTTTGTGCCATCCCCTACATTGTGACGTGTCTGGGTGCGATCTCGTACCTGGTGTCGTGTCTTGGTGCAATCGCCTACCTGGTGGCTTGTCTTGGTGCGATTCCCTACCTGGTGACAAGTCTTGGTACGATCGCCTTCCTGGTGACGCGTTTTGGTGCGATCTCTTCCTGGCGACGTGTCTTGGTGCAATCTCCTACCTGGTGATGTGCCTTGGTGCGATCCCCATCATGTTGATCCCCTACGAGGTGTCATGTCCTGGTGCGATCCCCTACCTGGTGAAGTGTCCTGGTGCGCCCTACCTGGTGACGTGCCCTGGTGCGAACCCCTACCTATGACGTGTCTTTGGTGCAATCTCCTACCTGGTGACGTGTCCTGATGCGATCCCCTACCTTTTGACATGTCTTGATGCGATCTATCTGGTGACATGTCTTAGTGCAATACCCTACACGAAGACGTGTCCTGGAGTGATCCCTACCTGGTGACGTGCCCTGGTGTGATCCCTACCTGGTGACTTGTCTTGGTGCGATCTCCTACCTGTTGACGTGTTCCGATGCGATCCCCATCTGGTGACTTTTCGTGGTGCGATCTCCTGGTGACTTGTCCTGATGCAATCCCCTACCTGGTGACGTGTCTTGGTGCAATACCCTACCTGTTGACGTGTGCTGGTGCGATCCCTAACTGGTGATGTGTCTTGGTGCTATCCCCTACCTGGAGACGTGTCTTGATGCGATCTCCTACCTGATGACGTGTCCTGATGCGATCCCCTACCTGGTGACGTGACTTGGTGCAATACCCTACAAGATAACGTGTCTTGGTGCAATCCCCTACCTGTTGACATGTCCTGGTGCGATCCTCAACCTGGTGACTTGACTTGTTGCGATCCCCTACCTGGTGACGTCCGTCTCTTTTTGCGATCCCCTACCCGATGACATGTAATGGTGCGATTCCTTACCTGGTGACGTGTCTTGATGCGATCTCCTGCCTGGTGCTGTCTCTTGGATCGATCTTATACCTGGTGACGTGTCCTCTGCTGACGTGTCCTGATGCGATATCCTACCAAGTGAAGTGTCTTAGTGCAATCCCCTACCTGGTGACGCGTCTTCGTGCGGTCCCCTGCCTAGTGAAGTGTCTATGTACGATCTCCTTCTCGGTGACGTGTCTTGGTGTGATCTCTTACATTTTGACGTATCTTGGTGAGATCTCTTACCTGTTGACGTGTCTTGGTGCGATCTCCTATTTGGTGACATGTCTTGGTGCGATCCTTAACCTGGTGACGTGTCTAGGTGCAATGTCCTACATGGTGATGTTTCTTGGTGCGATCCCCTACCTGGTGATGTGTGTTCGTGCTATCGCCTACATGGTGATTTGACTTGATGCGATCTCGTACCTGGTGCCGTGTCTTAGTGCTATAACCTACCTGGTGATATGTCTTGGTGCGATTACCTACCTTATGACCTGTCTTGGTACGATTCTCTACCTGGAGACGTGTCTTGGTGCGATCCCCTACATGGTGACGTGTCTTAGTGAGATCTCCTACCTGGTGACGTCTCTTGGTGCGATCTCGTACCTGGTGACGTGTCCTCTGGTGACGTGTCCTGGTGCGATCTACTACCAAGTGACGTGTCTTGGTGATGCATCTTCGCATGGTGATGCATCTTTGTGCGATCCCCTACCTGGTGATCTCTCTTAGTTCGATCTCCTTCCTGGAGACTTGTCTTGGTGCGATCTCCTACCTTTTGACGTATCTTGGTGAGATATTCTACCTGTTGACGCGTCTTGGTGCGATCCCATACCTGTTGACTCATCTAGGTGCGATATCCTACCTGGTGACGTGTCTTGGTGCAATCTCCTATCTGATGACGTGTCTTGGTGCTATCCTCTATCTGGTGACGTGTCTAGGTGCAATCTCCTACATGGTGACGTTTCTTGGTGCGATCCTCTAACTGGTGACGTGTCTTGGTGCGATCTCCTACCTGGTGACGTATCTTGGTGCGTTCTCCTTCCTGGTGGCGTGTCTTAGTGAAATCCTATACCTGGTGACATGTCCTGGTGCAATGTCCTACATGGTGACGTGTCTTGATGCGATCTCTTACCTGGTGACTTGTCCTGGTGCGATCCCCTACCTGGTGACGTGTCTTGTTGAGGTATCCTACCTGGTAATTTTTCTTGGTCCGATCTCCTACTTGGTTACGTGTCTTGGTGCGATTACCTACCTGGTGGTGTGTCTTGGTGCGATCCCCAACCTCGTGACGTGTCTTGATACGATCCCTTGCCCACTGACATGGCTTATAGTGCAATCGTCTGCCCCTGCACCAGTTACAGCCCTATGAAGTAACGGGAATTCAGCATTATGTAAGAACTTGTATTGTGTGTGTGTGTGTGTGTGTTTCAGTTCGGCGTCAAGTCATGACGGTATCGGGACTTAAGTGAACTGTGTGAACTTGTATTGTGCTGATGGGACTTCAGCGTAATGTCTGATTTTGTTTGTTTGTTTCAGTATGGGGTCCAGCCATGACGGTAACAGGATTTCAGGAGACTGTGATCCCAAAGCTGAGAATATCATGGCACCCCAGGTGGCGTCACTGTACAACAACGATTACTCCCTGAACCCGTGGCGGTTCTCCAGATGCTCGGTGAACGCCTTCAAGTCTTACGTGAATGGTCTCGGCTCGTACGTACATGATACATACCATATATGTTATAAGATCTGTTTCTGCATAAGATATCTGATATGTTATGTACCTACCGTAGAGCTACGACGCGATCCTTTTTTCGAGTATGTAGGTGTCCGCATCGACCTCATCAAGAGATTTGCTAAAGACATCACGCAATGTCTGACTATACCTTATATAACACATGTACACTGAGAAGAATATCAAGCCAATCGAGTTTATTTCTGTAACCTGCTCTATATGTTCAGACATGTTCTATATTTACTTTCGAAATATATTGCCGATCGCATGTGATCTCGTTCTGTATTTGGAAACTTAACCATGCCCAACCCATGACACACACACAAAGTCGCAATACACGATAATAAGAAATAGTCACGAGGTGTGAGTTGTGAGGGGTTTGGTTTCCAAATACGGAACGAGATCACACGAGAGCTGCGACATATTTCTAAAGTAAATGTCGAACATGTCTACAAAACAGCGCAGATTGCAAAAACATACTTCTCTTTGGTGAGTTTTAGGCATACATGTTTGATACAGGTATGCTCTATTGAAATACGGCAGTTGCATATGCAGGCATTGCGTGATGTCTTCAGGAACCTCGCCGAGAAAGTGTGTATGTGGTCGTTACGGGGTCCTACCTATAGTTCAAACAATAGGACGTATGGTATGTACCTATAAGATCCACGATTATCATGGCTATGCTGCAGTAGACATTTTAATCACAGTTCAAATCACTAAATTTTCAAGTTCCGCTTTGCAAATTTGAGCCATTTCAAAATTGGATTTAATGTAAAGAGGTTCTAACATTTTACAGCCTACATTTGCAGAACCAAACTAGAACTAAACGCGCATTCAATTAGTAAAACGATGAAGGGGTAAACATTGGTGTTAGGTGTTCTTTCATTCCTCTTTCCGGGAGGAAAGGCCGGATTTAGTCCTGTAATATTGATGTACCATTTCTTAATCCTTTTAGTACAATATGATAACATTATACAAATAATAATGTTTTAATTTTGGACCGCGGCTATATTATTTTTGAATATGTTTCAATTCCATAAATATTTGTTGTGTTTTGTGATCAGAGCCAACTGTCTGCTGGATTACGGCGATTACTATGACAAAGCCGAGTACGACACGCACGTTGCCTTGTTGCCAGGACAACTGCACAATGCCGATGCGCAGTGTAAACTTGTCAGGGGAGATAACTCAAAAGTTTGTGGGGTAATATAAAACTTTTTTTTTTATATACATATTTTTTAATTCGATATATATGAAATAAAATAAAAAATAATGATAGTTTAATAATAAATATACCAGTTGTAATACTAATAAGGGCAAGTAATTAAAACAGTTATAATGATAACAAACATTATAATCTGTCTTTGGGTTCAATAGTCTAAACAATTGGACTACTGTGCAACGTTCTTTTTTTAATATTCTGATGTTCAATATTGCTGCATATATATACACGATGATGCATGACAAATAATAAAACAACTTGAACTATCACTGAAAGTGATGAATACCCCTCTTAAATTTTATAGAAATATAAAATGATCGGACAGCGAAAGCAACATTCAAGGAGGACAGCCAACCACAAAACACAGAAACAAACACGCAAACAGACAAATAAAGGGCCATAATTATGTAACAAATTAGGCAATCAACAATGGGTGATGTAGAGGGACATAAGGTCATCAGTTGTTATGTTTATATGAAGTTTGGGAACAGCCCATTCAAAAATGTTTGAGGAATTTCAAGTAATGAAAATATGTTACAAAACGCGACGCGACGGGACGGGACAAATCTGTGTTACGTGACAGGACGCGATGGGACTTACGGTCGCCACTTCACTTTGTGAAAGTGGGGATATACTAAATAAATAATTTTCATCTAGTCGCATATTTTAACACATTATAACAGTCTGCGAGGTCGGAGGCTATCTGTATGTCCATGTTATGCTTGGCCGACGATGGTATTTGCTGGTATTATGCCGCCGCCAGGGGGACCTCATGTGGTGTAGCAGCCGACTATAAGGTAATTTTACGAATACAATTCTGGTGTCGTTCTTCAATGTTTGGAAAACCGTGTGTGTGTTTTAAATAATAATTCTAAAACATAAAAAATAGATATTTCAACAAAATAAATACATAATACGACTATTCGACGTTCTAGTAAATAATGAAGAGAATTTCATTTTTTTGTTATTATATATAACGCTCCGTAATTTCTCAGAAATGTGTGCATCACCCTCCCTTGGTCTAAGGGTTTTCAGCATATGAACGAACAATTGTTACATACATTACTTATGTTTAGTATTTATCATTGGAACTGTAACATACATTACTTATGTTTAGTATTCATCACTGGAACTGTAACATACATTACTTATGCTTAGTATTTATCACTGAAACTGTAACATATATTACTTATGCTTAGTATGTATCACTGGAACTGTAAATTACTTATGTTTAGTATTTATCACTGGAACTGTAACATACATTACTTATGTTAAGTATGTATCGCTGGAACTGTAACATACATTACTTATGTTTAGTATGTATCACTGAAACTGTAACATACATTACTAATGTTTAGTATTTATCACTGGAACTGTAACATACATTACTTATGCTTAGTATTTATCACTGGAACTGTAACATACATTACTTATGCTTAGTATGTATCACTAGAACTGTAACATACATTACTTATGCTTAGTATGTATCAATAGAACTGTAACATACATTACTTATGTGTAGTATGTATTATTGGAACTGTAACATACATTACTTATGTTTAGTATGTATCACTAGAACTGTAACATACATTACTTATGTGTAGTATGTATCACTGGAACTGTAACATACATTACTTATGATTATTTTTTATCACTAGAACTGTAACATACATTCCTTATGTTTATTATTTATCACTGGAACTGCAACATATATTACTTATGTTTAGTATATATCACTGGAACTGTAACATGCATTCCTTATGTTTAGTATTTTCACTAGAATTGTAACATACATTACTTATGTTTAGTATGTATTACTAGAACTGTAACATACATTACTTATGTTTAATATTTATCACTGGAACTGTAACTACATTAGTTATGTTTAGTATTTATCACTGAAACTGTAACATCCCTTACTTATGTTCAGTATGTATCACTGGAACTGTAACATACATTACTTATGTTTAGTATTTATCACTAGAACTGTAACATACATTACTTATGCTTAGTATTTATCACTGGAACTGTAACGTACATTACTTATGTTTAGTATTTATCACTGGAACTGTAACAGGAACTGTAACGTACATTACTCATGTTTAGTATTTATCACCAAAACTGTAACGTACATTACCTATGTTTAGTATTTATCACTGGAACTGTAACATACATTACTTATGCTTAGTATTTATCACTGGAACTGTAACGTACATTACTTATGTTTAGTATTTATCACTGGAACTGTAACAGGAACTGTAACGTACATTACTCATGTTTAGTATTTATCACCAAAACTGTAACGTACATTACCTATGTTTAGTATTTATCACTGGAACTGTAACATACATTACTTATGTTTAGTATTTATCACTAAAACTGTAACATACATTACTCATGTTTAGTATTTATCACTAGAACTGTAACATACATTACTCATGCTTAGTATGTATCACTAGAACTGTAACATACATTACTTATGTTTAGTATTTATCACTAGAACTGTAACATACATTCCTTATGTTTAGTATTTATCACTGGAACAACTGTAACATACATTACTAATGTTTAGTATTTATCACTAGAACTGTATCATATATTACTTATTGTTAGTATTTATCACTGGAACTGTAACATACATGACTTATGTTTAGTATTCATCACTGGAACTGTAACATACAGTACCTATGTTTAGTATGTATCACTAGAACTGTAACAAACATTACTCATGTTTAGTATTTATCACTAGAACTGTAACATACATTACTCATGTTTAGTATTTATCACCAGAACTGTAACATACATTACTTATGTTTAGAATGTATCACTGGAACTGTAACATACATCACTTATGTTTAATATTTATCACTGGAACTGTAACATACATTACTTATGTTTAGTATTGATCACTAGAACTGTAACATACATTACTTATGTTTAGTATTTATCGCCGTAACTGTAACGTACATTACTTATGTTTAGTATTTATCACTAGAACTTTAACATACATTACTTATGTTTAGTATTTATCACTGGATCTGTAACATACATTACTTATGTTTAGTATGTATCACTGGAACTGTAACATACATTACTTATGTTTAGTATGTATCACTAGAACTGTAACATACATTATTTATGTTTAGTATGTATCACTATAACTGTAACATACATTACTTATGTTTAGTATTTATCACTGGAACTGTAACATACATTACTGATGTTTAGTATTTATCACTGGAACTGGAATGCTAAGTGGTAAATAATGAAACCTTAATTTTGAAAATCGGTGGAGAAATAAATATGTTACAGCCAAAATAAGTTATGATAGGGCTTTCCCATGAAAACTCTTTGTTGCTATGACAACAGAACATTATATAATATCAAATAACGTAGTTAGCTTTAATATGTTGTGAAGCAAATATGTTGTGATGCAAATATGTTGTGATGCAACTTCCAGGGTGTCTTATTTAGATTTATCTAAAAACAGTATATTATTAAACACTTTATATAGAAATTCTGGAAACATTGTTTTTTACTTCTAATTTTTGGTGGAGCAGCACTTTTTATTGAAAATGCGTCATATCAAAACAAATTTCGCATCTGAAGTTTTTATTTCTCTGACAGCTGATTTTGAAAACTTATTAAAGTATTTTTTATTTACCACTAAAATATCTGTTTCAATAATATATATCTTATTAAAGCACATGTAAAATAGAAAAGTTTAAGAATTGTTATTAAACAACGAACGATGCCTAAGGTACCAGTTAAATTCTATCTGAAAAGAAAAATAAAGATGTTTGCAGAAACACGCGCCCCTAAACAAACATTCTACAATCAATACCTGTATACCTGAATACTAGCTGAATACTAGTAGTTAAACCCGGTTTGCGTTTAGAAAAGGGAGGTAAACGCAAACAGGGTTTAACAAAACTCGTTGTAAAAGGGAGGTAAATGCAAACCGGGATTAGCACAACTCGTTGAATACTAGTGTTGGTATCATTACGGCAAACTCAATTAAACTATAGGTATTGATTGTAGAACGTTTGTTTGGGGCGCGTGTTTCTGCAAACAACTTTATTTTTCTTTTCAGATAGAATTTAACTGGTACCTTAGGCATCGTTCGTTGTTTAATAACAATTCTTAAACTTTTCTATTTTACAAAATGTTCCAGCAACTTATCCGTAGGAAGCAATTCATTTTTACACTGTTGTTATCTAATTACTTATTTAAAATAACTTAATTGATCAGACAATCAAAAACGTGAACAAATGCCGGTGGTATTGTATCTATTTCTGTTACCATTACTTCTTCAGTGGTGTATCGAAGGACTGTGTGTTGCAAGGACAAGTGCGGGTAGTGGTAAGAGACTTTTATATAAAAACTTTTATGTTTCGGAATTTATTTTGTAGCAATAAATTTATGCAACCATTAAAGGGTAAAGGAGTATGTTAAACGGTTAGCGCATCATTTCTATAAAAAAAAAAGGGAAAAAAAAGTTTATTTAGAATTTTTAAAAATAGTTTTGGAACTTAATGTCGGATTGCATCGGTTAGGAAATCGATATCTCATTTGATCGGTTTGCATATCATTTATCGGTTAAGATATCGTATAACATTAATTAAGATATAGTATATTTGTTAAGATACCGTATCGTATCGGTTAGGAGATCGTATTATATCAGTTATCAGGATCTGGTATATGGAAATGTTGATATTTGCTTACTTAAGCAAGGTTATTCAATATTCTAAATAATACATATTCTGATGAACAAGACGTTAAACAAGCGCCAGACTGCAGGTTGTTATTTTCGTTAATACAGGTGGATCTAATAGTGGAACCAGTGGCGGAAATAACGGAACTACTGGTGACTCTCAGGTGACAACGCAGGTCCCGGCAACTACACGGACTGCTACACAAGCGACCTCTTCCGGATGTGAAGACCTGGGCTGGGAAGGCTGGAGTTGTCAGAAACTCTCCGATTATTTTCTGGACAATTTGGGTGCCGCACCCTCGGATTGGTGTCAAGACCCCAAATGGAATAACAAATGTTGTGTATTCTGTGCAGGTTAGTACCGTTGTATATGTTAGTTTTGTTTGTTGCTTAACTTCATTTTCAGCACATTTTAGGCTATGTATGACGGTCGATTGTTAGTGGTAGATGCAGAAAAAACACTTATTCCTGTATACCTCCAGCCATCCGCAAGAATTGCCACTTTCAGGCAAGTCAATGACCCGGTGGGATTCGAACCCGCAGCTGTTAGATGCGATGTTTCAAACGAAGGGTCTTTACCCTCCCGAAACGGACTAGTACAATGTCACGTGAGATCTCGGTACAAAAGAGCAAAAAATGAATCTTTAAGTGAGGCGATAACAGTAACAAGTAACAAGGCAAGTTTTGTAAAAAATATGAGGCCACGTATATTGTATTCCGGGTTTTATATTTAAAAACTCAATATGAAAACTGAAACTCATTACGATTGTTTTATTTGTATTTGGTTAACATTCATAATACGTCAAAATCGCTTTCATCAGAATCCGTATTCATAAAGCTTCTTAGCAATATCTTAAGTCAAATGTTATCAATCTTTTAAACACGTTTTTCTATCGATTTAAGACGTTTTATTGATATTGCTATTAAGGTTATGGATAAATAAAACCTACAGCTAAATATTTATCTTAAAAAAGATGGTATGTAGTGTCCCTGAGAATAAATTAGGACATTAAAAAAATATGTAAACAAATTCATATTCTGACTTAAGTAATATTTTAGTTGCTTATGAATACGGGCCGTGGCCAGTGAAGGGGTCTATATGCACTATTTTCAGTTTTATTTTAAAGGGACACATGGCAATCTTTATTTTTTTTAAACTCACGGCGTACCGCTATTTGTTCTGCATAACTTGCATTTGTTCAATCATTAATAGTAGTTATAAGAATAGGATTAAGCAATTTGTTTTTGCATATTATTAATTTTTGATATTATTACACCAATAATATATTAAAACTTATAGTATAATAAGACGAAATAGTGAATACTTAAAATTTGATTTATTTAAATGTAACCAGAGTAAAAGTAAAAATGAAACTGGATATATAAATCCAGACACCCATTTCAAACACTTCAAGATTGCCGTGTGTCCCTTTAAAGGATCAATGCAAATGAAAAATAAGCATACGATTTATATATTTTACATCTGTTTATTTATTTTTAATCAATTTTCAATGATTTCCTGTGCCTATTTTTTGTCAAAATGCCAAATATAGTAAAAAGGCGCGATGACGTCATCGTTCCAAGATGGCCGTCTCAATTTAGGATTTTTTGCAAATGTTCAATAGTCATATCTCCTTTATTTTTCGTGGCATTTTGAAAAAAAAATCAGCTTTTTTTTCCAAAGTTTTCAGAGCACTTTTAAATAAATCTTGTTTGAAAATTGTGCATCCACCACTTTAATATCTGAAATTGTGATACGTATGAACTTACCATAAACCATTAGTGTCTAATGTGTTACTTTTAAAATGTTCCAATGAATATTCATATTAATATTTGAAACAGGTGAATCTGAAGAGCCAACAACAACAACTACCAATCCAGCACCAGCCCGACCCCGCAATAGTTTCCTTTTTAAAATGTTATAATGAATTTATTATTCATTAATATTTGAAACAGGTGAAACTGAAGAGCCAACAACAACAACAACAACAACTACCACTCCAGCCCCAGCGCCTGCAGACACCGGATGTGTAGATTTTGGGTGGAACACTTGGAGTTGCCAGAAGCTCTCCGAATACTTCCTTACAACGTACAAATTCACCCCACGAGAATGGTGCCGTGACGCGCAATGGAAAGGCAGTTGCTGCGCAATGTGTGCGGGTAAGCAGTGTTCGTCTGTATTTTAAAGTCCCTATCCCGCCATCAACAAGCGATGTTTACAACAGATGTATACCGTTTCTAAACCTACTGACGACGAGTTAAATATATGATTTATATATTTTGAAATGCAAATTAGACTATACACAATGTAAACAGCTTTAACCAGAAAAGCCAAAACTCAAAATTTGAGCTTGCCAGCTGATAATTCATTTAATGCATATTCAATCGAGTATTTTAAGAACCCGTGAATAAAAGTATACTTTATTTTATGACATGAACACCTGGTTAGGCTTTGGATAAACGATTTTGTAGTGTAATATTGCCGTTATTGGACGGGTTAGTACATTTAAAAGAACACACAACGATCTTGAAGTTTGTATCAATATTAAAATTAAAACCACGATTTATTAATCCAGTATCATTTTTTGACTTGTTGTTATATGGTGGGGGTGGGAGGATGCGGGAGTCCGACCAATGTTGACGTTTCAAAATGTCTCCTAAAGGTCCAATGCCTAGTTAGGAAATTCCTCACGGCTGTATATCTCACAGCCAGTGTGTTATGTGTGCCCTTGTTTTGTGAATTCATTTGTTTCTGCATTATCCACACTTAGGTTTATGATCAATTTTTTATAAAGTCAATGTAAGCCAATCTCTCCGAATACTTCCTTACAACGTACAAATTCACCCCACGAGAATGGTGCCGTGACGCGCAATGGAAAGGCAGTTGCTGCGCAATGTGTGCGGGTAAGCAGTGTTCGTTTGTATTTTAAAGTCCCTATCCCGCCATCAACAAGCGATGTTTACAACAGATGTATACCGTTTCTAAACCTACTGACGACGAGTTAAATATATGATTTACATATTTTGAAATGCAAATTAGACTATAGACACAATGTAAACAGCTTTAACCAGAAAAGCCAAAACTCAAAATTTGAGCTTGCCAGCTGATAATTCATTTAATGCATATTCAATCGAGTATTTTAAGAACCCGTGAATAAAAGTATACTTTATTTTATGACATGAACACCTGGTTAGGCTTTGTATAAACGATTTTGTAGTGTAATATTGCCGTTATTGGACGGGTTAGTACATTTAAAAGAACACACAACGATCTTGAAGTTTGTATCAATATTAAAATTAAAACCACGATTTATTAATCCAGTATCATTTTTTGACTTGTTGTTATATGGTGGGGGTGGGAGGATGCGGGAGTCCGACCAATGTTGACGTTTCAAAATGTCTCCTAAAGGTCCAATGCCTAGTTAGGAAATTCCTCACGGCTGTATATCTCACACCCAGTGTTTTATGTGTGCCCTTGTTTTGTGAATTCATTTGTTTCTGCATTATCCACACTTAGGTTTATGATCAATTTTTTATAAAGTCAATGTAAGCCAATTAACAGACAATGCAAGTATATTTATGGCTGTCTATACGAACTGAATATGGGTTAACGATTTTACCAGGAAAACAATATCCTGCCACAAAAACGTTTTCAGCCCGAGGGCCTTCATCAGTTGCTATAAAATCTCAACCTATTCCTTTTTTAAGCTTTTTTAGCTCAATATATTATTTATAAAGATTTCAAAATCATTGCCATATGGCTTGGATTTTTCGTTTATTAGTAACTCACGTGCCAAGGTGGTAGTTACATTTTACTGACTGTATATTCAAATGGTGTCACTTTCTTATGCACATTATTAGCAAGAGAACTATTTAATGTGTCGTATATATACGGAACTAAACCCCGTTCTATACGTTGGATTCTGGATTGTTACCAGATTATATTTTACTTATTTTATAGACGGCTGGACGTTGGGTTGGTATCAAGATATATTCAAGTCAGCCCTTAATCATATTAAAGATTGTTGAATGTTTGGCTTGACGCTGGGTTGGTACCAGACTATATTAAGTCAGCCGTGTAATCACATTAAATTCAATTTTCTCTTCTTTCTAGTTACTGTTTCTATTCCTAAGAGTAGCCTATACTAAATAGGCAGACTGACGCTGGGTTGGTACCAGACTATATTAAGTCAGTCGTTAATCACATTAAAGTTACGTTATATTTGGCTTGACGCTGGGGTGGTACCAGACTATATTAAGTCCGCCTTTTAATCACATTAAAGTAATTTGCCTCTTCTGTATTGTTATTATTTATTTTCTTAAGAATAACCTATATTAAATAGACAGACTGAAGCTGGGTTGGTACCAGGCTATATTAAATCAGCTATATTAAGTCAGTCTATCCCCATTATCAACATAATGTTTGAAGTCATAGCGTTATTTTGGAAGTACATATATTACTGTCAATCGGGGTTAGTACCCGTTTTTCCGGGGTAAGTAACCGTTTATTAAAGCTATTCACGGGGTTAGTACCCGATTTTCATTAAACAGAATAGTTTCTCTATAATACGTGCTTAAACTGGTTTTTACCAGATTATTCCCAATGAATTATTCAGAAAGAATAAGCATTAGGTCAATGAACATTATTTGATAACTATTGTTTTAGTTGTATTTGCCAAAAAACAGAAGAGTGCCTAAATACTTTAGAAACAGTCAGAATGAAACAAAGCAGAGTAAATTAAATTTAATGTGATTACACGGCTGATTTAATATAGTCTGGTACCAACCCAGCGTCAAGCCAAACATTAAACAATCTTTAATATGATTAAGGGCTGACTTGAATATATCTTGGTACCAACCCAACGTCCAGCCGTCTATATAATAAGTAAAATATAATCTGATACCAACCCAGAATCCAACGTATAGAAACGGGGTTTAGTTCCGAATATACGACACATTAAATATTTCTCTTGCTAATAATCTGCATAAGAAAGTGACATTATTAGAGTATACTGTCAGTAAAATGTAACTACCACTTTGGCACGTGAGTTACAAATATACGAAACATCCAAGCCATATTATATATATTTTATTTACCTCGTCATAGGTCTATGGAGGTTCGAGGCCATCCTCCATAAACCTTACAAATGTATATATAAAATGTTGCAATAAGTCTGAAAAGACCCTTGAGCAAATCAATCAAAATCAAATACAATTTAAACTATGTTTCTCGGTCATAGTGGACAGTGTGACTGTTTTCTTTGTTACCTCATATAGATATCTGAAGACAACATGGCAGTCAAATTATAAACATTCATCCATTCATGAGTTATAATTAAAATAAATACCCTTACAGAATATAAACACTTAGCACTCTTTTCTTAGATTCGGTTTGTAATAACGGTGAAACTTATATATATACGGAAATAATAAAATAAATCGTCAATCAAACAATGATAAAATGTTTGTTCATCTGCAGCTATATATCCAAGTGTTGCTTGTTATATTTAGACATTAACTAAACCATATTTATGAGTTATATGCTTGTTATAATTATAAATGTAAAATACTGTACTATATCTAGACGTATACGCGCGTTATTATTGGCGGAGAAAAAAATATATATATACTAGCAAACAAAAAATAATATGAAAACAAACATAACAACATAATTATATCTATATCTTCAGGTGCCTCTCTATTAAACATATATTGACCCATGCGAAATCGAAATTCGGGAAAATATCTATTCAGAGAGGTCCCTCTAGTGCAAAGTAATATATACAACGTTTATCTACTTTACGTGTACGTCATGATTTATTTGTAATATATAATTCCATTGTGTTACAGGTAACGTTTTACGTCTAAATGCATGCTATAATCTGTAAGTGATTCTCTAAGTTCTCTATTGAACATATATGACCCGTGCGAAATCGAAATTCGGGATAATATATGTTCAGAGAAGTCCCTCTAGCACATAGTAATATACGCGACATATACATACTTTAAGCGCATGTTATACTTTACTATTATTTAAAGCATATTTTGATCAAATAGAAAATAGTCATAAATAGTGATAAACACATAAATAGCGATAAACACATTCACAAAACAAACATACACAACCGCATTGAATAATTAAAAGTATGCAATTATTACAACAATTAAGTCAGATCCTATCTTGCGAACACTGTATTATTCCTTACCTTAAAACTTTTATAAATATATTCACCAATATTTTTTATATCCCGCGTGTTTGTCGATTGCAAAAGTTCAACAGCTTTAAACATGCTTTTCCTTTTATAGTAATATGGTTTGATTAATGCATCTCGAATATCATTAAATAATGAATATTCAAAAACGAAATGAAACTCGTCTTCAACACAATTACAAAGTTTACATTTACGATTTTCTCTCGGAGTTATTTTTGGTTTTGACCATCTGCCTGCTTCTATTTCTAGCCGGTGAGATGATACTCGTAATTTGGAAAGAGCAATTCTGAATTTTTTTATGTTAACAATATCCAAATATTTTTGAAATTCAAATGATGAAAATTCTTTATAAAAAGAAGCTCTACTAGACTCATTTAGTCTACTGTTCCAGTTTTGAACAAAATTATCGATAAGTCTTCGTTTTAAAATATTTAGGAAGATTACTTTATTTCCTACACCTTGTAATGTCCACACCTCGAAAAAAAAAACTGCGTTAGAGCATTTTTAATTAAAGAGGCCCAATTTTTGGTGTTCAGTTTATTATTTATGTCGTTTAACATCAATTTATAAACATAATTTATATACTTTCTTTCGTCCGTATTAATAACCTTTAACCAATATTTGATAATAATATATAGTCTTCGTGTAGCGTAATCTGTTCTGCCTAGTTCCCCATAAATAAAATCGTTTTGAGTTGACGTTTTCACAACCAATAATTGTTTACAAAACTGCATATGCACGCGTTCAATTTGTTTAGCCTGACAAAAAAAACATACTTCACTACCATAGTTAAGTATAGGTGTTACCAACTTATCGAATAATTCTAAATAATGTCTGGGTGTAATATTGGTAAAACTGTATAAATACTTATTTAGCTTAAAAATAGCTTTTTGTGCTTGACCCGATAAAGTTATTTGGCAATTTGCAAATGATCCCCCAGCAGTCAAAACAATACCTAGATATGAAAATTTATTTACTATCTCTATGGGTTTACCATCGTAATGAAAGTTTAAATTTCTTGGTAAAATCCCACCTTTTCTGAATATCATTACTTTTGTTTTATCCGTGTTAACTCGAAGATTCCACCTTTCGCAGTAGACGTACACTATAAGTAATTAATTCTTTAAGTCTCTTGGTGACTTTGCAAATAAGATAATGTCATCCGCGTATAAAAGTATGAATATTTTAAGCATTCCAATATCAATACTTTCTGCATCTTTTAAATAATATTCATCTTCCAAATCGTTTAAATACATAACAAACAAGAACGGAGACCTAATATGCCATCAAAAGTATCACTAAGTGTATGATTTATTTTAACCTTTGACTTTACGTGTTCATACATAGATTTAATTATATTTAGTATTTTACCCCTTACCCCGATCTTAATTAATGTGTACCATACTATGTCCCGTACCACATAATCGAATGCCTTTGTAAAGTCAACAAAAGCGCAATATAATGTAACGTGCTGGTGGTTCAAGTGGTAGCATACCAGCACATTGTCGCCGTAGCCTCGTTAAAGTTTAAATAAAATGGACTCCGATAGTATACTTGTAAATATATAAAACGCTATAAAAAAAACTATTTCATATTAAAATAACAAGGAAGATAAATAATTAAACTACTCGTGTGAACGTTTCCTTCTTTTAATACTCTCTTTAGGAAATGCTAATATCAATATCATCAACAAGTTAATATAATATATAACGAATGTAACAATTCTTGACTAGATATAATACTCAACAGATTATGAATAGTGCATCTAGTAGATCTTATCAAATGACTTAGATTAAAGTGTAATATTCAAAGTGCCCCTTTAATTACTTCAAACTATGATAAATAAAAGATGCTCTCTTTAAAACAGACTAAGTGTCTTTTAGTAATTATTATTATAAACAAATTCTAAATAAATGCTCCCTATCAGTAGATATTAAATAAACAAATTTACCAATGTAAAATGAATCGATGATGCTGGATAATCAATGGAGGTCGGAGACCTTGTGCGCAGATGACCTTTCCTTAAATACTAAATATCCCTAAAACTGTGCGCCGCACAAGAATTGCATGTGCGAAGAATGCCGCACAAGCATTGCCTAACGAAATACATAATAAACCGCGCAACGTTAAAGTCGCACAAAACCGCACAATGAAATATGTGCGCTTTTTCTACTAGCCTAACTAAAGACTGAAATTACAATATATTCTACTATTAAACTATAGTAAACAATAAACAATATTAATAAATGAATGATTTTTACATAAAACACTTACATTGGATAAACAATCTGACCTTAAATAAATGTGAAATGAGTGTTTCAAAAGTATTTACAACTCGATTTAAACTTGCTATAGAAAACAACCCAAAATGCATCGGACATAAACATCCAAAATGGTTACCGGAAGCATATTCAAAACAACACGCGATGAGAATAAACAACTAGAACTTGGTAACTTGGAAACAAAAAGGTAACTTTAAAGAATACAGTCTAGATGATAAATTAGACTGAAAGCGTAATCATTATGTTAATAAATTACAAATATCAATCTAAAAGATCGATCTAACCTCAAATCGTGAGAAGAATGCAAAATAGCGAGGCACTACATTACCCCCCCCCCCCCCCCCCCCCCCCCCTCTTAATGTGTTAAAGGTCCTCCTAACACCTTACAAATTGCAAATACAAAGTTAACAATAATAATGACATTAAATATGTTGAAAGTGAGTTCAAGTTAGCACTCAGACAATGAGCTAAACATATTAACCCATTTACCCTATTAATTAAACATTATTATACTAGTATATGAGAAACCCTAAAGCATTTCCTATCACAATTTAGAATTAAGAGTTTTTGAAAATAACATCTTAATCATTACATAACTATTCCTTAAACATGACCTATATCACCTCCAACATTCTCTTAACATGAGTATTACTGTACTTGTTTAAATATAACACAATATGCAATAAATACCCACAACACATACTGAAAGTAAAATTCACTGTTGTGAAAGTGTCACTGATTGTTCCTTCCTTACATATTAGCACTAGAAACGTCCTCAAATGTTTCCTCCTTAAATGTTAGTACTAGAAATGTCCTCTATGTAGATAAACGTACTAGAATTGTCCTCTATATGGCTTACGTAGGTATACGCACTTGAAATGTCCTCTATGTAAATAAACGTACTAGAATTGTCCTCTATGTGGCGTATGTAATAAATTGTCCTCTATATGACTTATGTACTAAATTATAACCTCTTCCATCTATTTTCTTTATTTCCTTTTCTCGGAGATGGTCGATCTTCCTTCGTCCGTTTGTAGGAACTCTGTGGTGGAGGATGGTCCTTTGGCAGGGCAGGCTTCAGCAGAGCAGTAAGAGACTGGAGGGCATCTTTCATATCTACCATGGCTCTCTCCTGCCTTCTTACCGCCCTGGTGTTGTCTTCCAACAGTTTGCAAATGGTTGCCGAGTTGAGCTTCAGGGTGTCATGTATCTCCACTAAGGTCTTGTTCCTTACGTCGGAAGCATCCGAGGTGGTCGTTGATGATGAGGAACTGGACGATTCCGAAACATTTCTGGCACGCTTCATGGTTTTTGTTGGGGCTAACAAAGGTCTCATATCACGGCTTGGTGTGCCCAGTAATGAAGCCAATATGCTCTCTGGAGCAGGATATGTCGTTCTCATGTCAGAGTCTACAGTTGGTCTGGTAGATGTCGTTGTCATGTCAGAGTCTACAGGTGGTCTGGTAGATGTCGTTGCTGCCGATGAAAGTGGTGAGAACTGTGAGGTGATTAGAGTTGTATGTGTGACGGCTTGATTATGACACTGTAGTGGTAGTGTGGTCAATGGTGCTGATGGTGGTCTCTGTAATAATACTGGTGACCTCTGTGGTAATTCTGGTGATTTATGCATGAATGAAGGTGACCTCTGTACAAATGCTGGTGATCTATACACAAATGATGGTGTTGTCAGTGAAGCTGGTGTAAATAAGTGTGTGGTGAGTGATTCCGATTGATGTGGCATTGATGGTGGTGTTGGTAGTGAAGCTGGTGTAAATAAGTGTGAGGTGAGTGATTCTGACTGATGTGGCATTGATGGTGGTGTTGGTAGCGTATGCCTGACGTGTCGCTCATCACCATCTAGTTAAGGGAAAAGGTCAATCAAAGTTGGCAGTGGGGCAAGTACACTTTTTTGGGCGTCCCATCCTGCTGACTCATCTGGGAAACTCAACGGGAATGCTGTGTTCATGGCCTGTGTCAACATATCGGGTGTTGGTGTGGTGTGTCCCTTCCTCTCAGCCAAAGATTTCCAGTGGAGGTTTGAAGCTTCCGCCGACAAAGCTACCATATCGACGTCTGATATGATGTAAGGTTTCTTGCTGACGACCAGCATTTCTGGAGTGTCACACTACACCTTTCTCGCGAAGCATGATCCGGTGCCTCCTGAACGTTGTGGTGTGCGCCAGCAACTCCTCCCACTTCATGCATCGGAAAAGGCACAAGCCACAATGAAAGGGCGTCTCATCCTGGCTGATATGGTGCTTCATGATGTGAACTATCACTCTATACCTCGCCTCTATGTAGACCTTGTCATACCGATGAAGACATTTAAGACACTGGTATGCCCGACGTCCTCGTTCGCTCACGGTTGACATCTTGTTCTGAAGAAGACAAACAAACAAAATCGTTGTAGTGCTAAGACTATTGGTAAACAGAAGTTTAGACCTCTTGAATGACATGACAAACTTCAACTGCTCTCTTTTTTGGTTGAATCCAGTTTAATAACCATATAAATTATATGTATGTTATTACAAAAATAAAATCATAAAACACATCTGTGGTTGTGTTGTCATTCTCATAGGTATTACTGCCACTTGATCATGGTATACGTCTCTTAACATCTTACTTCTGTGACCGTTCTGCTGGCGAACTAAAACTTCATGTGACCCGGTGGTGTAGTTAGACCCTTCTCTCTTTCACAGAAAATCTTCACCTTTGTCTGTCGGTGCTCTTTATATATCTCTCTAACATCCTTCGATCATCTTTATCTAGGACTCTTTTAGCATCTGTCGTAATGACCCACTCTCTGGCGGTTACACTATCCCGTGTAATTATTTACACATCTTCATACTACTGTCTATGGCATACACCGTCCCTTGATTATTCCTCGTCTTAGCATCGTGTCATGTCCGCCGTCACGAGTATACGTTCCCATATATTTTGCGTTGAACGAAGTGGAGTTCTGCGACGACCATCTCAGCTTAGTCGGTCCACTAGTTAAGTTACAAACTATGAAAAGTCGTAGTTTCTATTACTAAAATTAGCTACTATTTTGTATTCTACATATTTACATAATCTACTTATCCGATTATACGTTGAATCAGTGGATCTATACGACTGCGCTATCTCAGCTTGGTCGAGTCCACTAATACTATAGCTTATTTCACTATTTACTTCTTAAATCGATTCTGCGTTGAATCATGTTGAATTCTGCAACAACTTTCTCAGCATGCATCATCTGGTCGACAAACTGTTAGTAAAACTCTGAAAAGGTGATACTTTTATTTCTGTGTATTCTAACATATCACATGTTGAAACACCTCTCATTGGATCTGTGATGAACTGCTTTCTCAGCATACATCGGTCGACTCGCATCTATTTACATCTAGGAAAAACATAATTCCCATTACTACATTTTAACATCATACTTCTAATTGTCCATCAAAATACACACTTTAAAAAAAAAAAAAATTTTTACAAACTAACAAAAGATGAATGTATTACAGCATACACATCTTTAAAACTTGATTAAAATCATTTACTCTCTCAGCTAGTTCCTATCTTGACTTCTAGCTCTATTCTTTACTGGTAGTCTCTTTGTTCTTACTCCAGTTCTTCTTCACTTGCAAAATCCATCTCGGGGGGTGTGATCCCTTCATATGGTTTGAGCTTGTTGTGATGCACAAGTTTCTCACTGCCATTCCTATCCATCTGGATAATTAAATTTGCTTGTGACATCTTCGTTTTCACTACATACGGACCTGCATAAGTCCTTTCGAGCTTGTGTGATACTCCAACTGTTCTTGCTTCTGCCAAGTACCACACCAGGTCCCTACTTCGTACTTATTTAGAGCCACTTTAGCGTCATATAACTCTTTATTTTGTTTCACGGATGACGATAGATGCTTTCGCGCCACATCGTGCGCGTGTTGCATTCTACCCCGTAGCAAATTAACATAGTCGCCATACGATGCCACTTGCTCATTGTCGTTAGCTGTGGAACTACAGAAAACAAGTTCCGATGGTAATCTAACCTCTCTACCCATGGTCAGTAAGTTCGGCGTCAGACCGGTTGCTTCGTTTGGAGTAGCTCGGTAAGCTCCCGCAAGACAACCAAGGTGTAGGTCCCACTCTGCTTGTTCGCCGCATAAATATGCTTTGGTCATTCGAAGAAGTGTTCGGTTAAACCTCTCCGATTGACCATTGCACCTGGGGTTTCGTGGACTTGTTCTTGTCTTCATAACCTAGTCGTTGAGTATCCTCTGTGCACACACCTCGGCGGTCTGGTCAGGCACTGCAAGAACCTCTACATACTTGCTGAAATGGTCGGTTAGTAGTAAGATATATCGATTACCACGTGGTGATATGGGTAGAGGTACTAAATAATCGGTTACTACCACATCCCATGGTGCTCCAGTAGTGATCAAACCCATAGGGGCTCTTGGCTTCTTCATCGGTTTTTTATCTGCTGCGCAAATATCACACTGTTTCACATGTATCCCGACGTCCCCTTTCATGGAATACCAGTAACAGCGCTGTAGTAATTTCTAATTGGTTTTCTTGCAACCGAGATGACCAGATAAAATGGAGTTATGCATTTGGAATAACATGTCTTTTTTCATGCACTGTGGCACAACAAACTGACAATGTTCACCACAGCCATTCTTTCTGACAAACTTCTTAAACAGTATACCCTGTTTCACTATTAGGACGTCCCAAAGTACCCAATAATGTCGAGAAGCTGGACTAAATGATAATACGTCCTCACTACTTGGTCTCTTATTCTCGAGTTTTGCCTTAAGAATTGGTGCTACATCGTGGTCACTTTCTTGAAGAAGTCTAATATCTGCCAGTTGCTGACCACCAGCCCATGACCAGTTATAGTCAGTTTGTGAAGTCTTGCTGTTAGTTGGATCTTTTTCGTTAGACGGACCGGGCTGATCGCTGGCTTCCTGTTGCTGTGTTGTTCTAACTGCCTCATCTATCTGCTCTAGACAGCTGCTATTTGCCTTTTCTAATGAAACTGCGGGCACAAGGAACTCGACGTGATCATAGAAGCCCTAATGCATCATATCCTCTGCCCTTTTCTTACATTTCTTGCAAGGTCCACACCTGAGTGGTTCGTTGGTATCTTGTAGAGGACAGTCACAATCCTTTGGGTTTTCTCACCTCGACAAAGCATCCCTGTTTCTTACCAGGCCTATATTCAATAGAGAAGTCGTACTGAGCCAAAATCTCTATCGTGCGTGCTATCTTCCCTCTGGGTTCTTTAAGCTTAAAAAGCCACACCAACGCTTGGTGATCAGTTCTCACAAGAAAACGCCTACCTAGCAGATACTGTCTATAATAGCCTACGAAGTATCTGATAGCCAGAAGCTCCTTCTCTGTGATGCATAGTTCCGCTCCGCTTTGCTGAGGCTCTACTGCTATATGACAATACGCGTTCTCTTCCTTCTTGTACTTGGTGAAGAACACCGCCGATACCCAAATCCGACGCGTCTACATCAAGAACGAATTCACCGCCATCTTGAAGTTGATATCCAATAATCTCGGGACTAACTAAAATTGCTTTGACTTTTCAAATGCGTTCTTGCAAGCTGCATCCCACTTATGGACTTTACCCTTTTTGGTAAGATCAACCATAGGTCTTACTATCTTTGCAAAATTCTTTACAAACTTTCTGTAATAAGATCCCATGGCGACGAACTGCTTTACCTGCTTTGAAGTAGTTGGTGTTGGCCACTCGATTATCATAGCGATGTTTAGTGGATTGGGTTTTACACCATTACCAGACACAACATGCCCAAGAAAAACGACTTCTTCTTGTAATAGTTCACACTTGTCTGGACGCAACTTTAGCCCTGCTTTCTCTATTCTCTCTAATACTTGTCTCACTCTCACCATGTGCTGATCAAAACTTGTCCCAAATACAATGACATCATCAATGTATATCAAACAAGTTTCCCATTGAAGACCTTGTAATGCAAGTTCCATAGTTCGTTGAAAAGTGCATGCTGCATTATTTAGTCCAAAAGGCATTCTAAACATCTCAAAGTGTCCGTATTTACAGACGAAAGCACTCCTTTTAATGTCATCAGCCTTGAGAGGAATCTGAAAATATCCACTAGTAAGGTCAAATGTGCTAAATAATGTTGCACCTGCTACAGCGTCTGAACAATCTTGAACTAGCGGCATTGGGTAACCGTCTGGTTTCACCAACGCGTTTACACGCCTATAATCAACACAAGGTCTGACTGCACCTGATTTCTTTCTGACAAGGACGATAGGGCTAGCCCATGGTGATGTGCTTTTTCTTATCACTCCTTTTGCGAGAAGGTCCTCAATCCCCTTTTTCCCTTCATCAGCGAAAGCTAATGGAACTCTTCTCGGTGCTTGCTTGATTGGTAGGGCGTCACCTGTCTCTATGGAATGTTCAGCTAGACTGGTGAGGCCTATATCCCAGTCATGTTTTGAAAAACTGTCTTTGAATCTAGTAAGCATATTCGCCACTTTTTGTTTTTCTTAAAATGTTCGACCCTTTACGGCCTTCTCATAAAGTTCAGTGAGACGAGTGGGGATCGCTTCAATTTCCTTCTCTGGGGTTGTTAACAGGTGCTTTGATGTAACACTCAAGTTTTCAAACTTAACTCTACGTATTGTGTAGTTATTTGCTTGATCTGTTGCATGTTCTCGATTGGTGATTACTGCCTGAATTGCCTCAATTAGTTCCGCTTGACCGACTACGCTGTCTTGTTTAATTGAAACTGAGGTTGGAAAAGGATTTAACACCCTAACCTTACTTGTGACACCATCATTGATATCTACGAGAACATTCGCCATCTGCAGGGGGTATTTGTCGCGGAAATTTTCGGTTGGTTCAATAACATAGTTAGAACTTTCACACCAATCGTCATATTCCCTGCGTTTAACATATACGTCTATCACCGCTTCACTCTGGGGAGGAATCACAAAGTGATCAGCCGCTGTTACTTTTCTAAGTTTTCCCTGAAGACCAACTTGAATTAGAGGTATTTCGTGCTCATCAAGTAAACGTACTCCTTTACTCAACAGAATATCTCCGGGTCCTCCGTTTCCATTTTGTAAGATGTCTACGCCCAGTAGACCTTTATCATCTATATCGGCAACTATGATTTCTTGACTGATGCTTAATGTTCCAATTTTTATTTCAAAAACAGCTTTACCATATTCGTTGAGTGATGCGCCTCCAGCGCCTACTAATCTAGCTGACCTAGTTAATGTTGGACGCTTATCTTCATTGAGTTTGTCGTACACTTTCTTTGACAGGACTGTTTTTGATGCGCCACTATCTGCTGTAAATAGTACCCGTTGACCTTGGATAAAACCCTGGACATACACTCCATCAGCTCCATGTCTTGCTCCTTTTTACAGATTTCAAACTTTCAAATTCACTTTGGCCTTGTTTGATAGGATGGGCCTCCCTCTGGCCTTGAGGGTAAGCCAGTTCTAGTTTAAATGGCTTGTATTAGTGTTGTATACATGCGAATTAATGGACTCATGGTACCCTCCTCTATTCTGTTGAGTGTGTCTATAACCAGATGACTGTTCCCTTTTGTTTGGACACTCTCTGGCATAGTGTCCTTTCTCGTGACAGTTGTAACAAGTAATTCTGCTATTATCTCTCTTGGATACTTGATTTCTTGATGAAATTGTATTTTGTTAATTCTGTTGATAAGCCTGTGTTAACTCTTCTATCTTTTCTAACAGCTGTTTGAGTAACTTGTTACTCTCAGTTTCTGCACATTTTGGGGTCTCCGTTTCTTTCTGCTTAATGGGCGTCTCTTTGTCAGGTAGTTTTGATTTTTGACGTACTATGTCCTTTACTGGTACCAGGGTACTCTACATGCATATTCAAGCTCCTCTGTCTCACTATCGTCTATGCTGTCTTCTTCACTACTACAATGCTCGTCCATCTTTGTCCTTCGCGCATACTTCTTCGCTTTCTTCTCTGCGTAAACGTCTGGAGAACTGCGCCTCCTTGTCTGAATAAAGTTCACTATATGGTAGACTGCATCATCTATATTGTCAGGTTCTTTGTGATACTCAACCTCGAACCTTGCTTCGTCGACTCAAAGACCATCCAGAAACTTCCTCACTAGATCTTCCTGGCTTGTGCCATTGTCTCTTTCCTGGTGTGCCCTATCGTATAATCGTTTTAAGTCGGCCGCAAATTCTGCAGCCTTTTCACCCATCTTCTGGACTCTTCGGGAGAATTTTGCTGCAAAAGTCTTTGATGTTTCTACCTTTCTGTAACGACTGTTTAGCTCCTCAACTAGTGCTGAATATCTCGACAATACTGGTTTTGGAAGTTGAGTGAAAACAAACTCTCCTGCTTCACCTAGAACTGTGGTAAAAGCTGATCTAACATGGTTTCCTCATCCCAGTGTTGTCTAGCTGCGATTGCCTCAAACCTGTCGATCCATACTTTCCAACTATCTTTTCCGTTGAATGCTGGCAGCTTCACATGATGACCATTGAATTGTTTATTTGTTGAATTTTGACTTCTGTCCAAATTTGTATTCCTCTGTTGTTGATAATGGGGTCCTGCTTCTGGATATCGGTTATTGTAGGTGTACATGGAGTTTCTATTTCCTGTTGATCTAGGATAAGAATTGGTCATCTTGACAAGGCTGTAGGCATATTCTTGCACAGTGTCATTAAATTCAACTCTATTTTGGGACTGACGAGTCATTGATGTGGAGTTAATTTGTTGTTGTCCCTATTACGGGATAAACCAGTCGCAATGTCGCTTCCGCTAAAAGGCATGTATTGTATGTGGTTCTCATAATCAGTTTGTCGCGTTTCATCATGTGTCCTGTGTTGTTTATGATTACTCGAGCCCTCACCGAAGTGGTTGTACTCATTTCTTGTTTTTGATCGTGTACTCCTTGGAGTAGGATTTGTAGATGCTGTCACAGAGTACGAATCATCACCTGACTGCTGGCTGTCTGCATTTAGGCTAAGATTGGTACTGGGTACCATGTTGCTCTTTAAATCCTGTAAAGCTGAAACTACATGACTCAGTATATTAACAATTTGATATTGTTGACTGATACCCGGTAAACAACCCATACTATCTACGCTATCATGCTGAAGTGAAATACTAGGTCTATTACTAAGACTATGAGGACCTGATTCTATGCGAATGTCTGCTTCATCATCAAAAATGTAATCTCTTTGGTGATGACTGTCGTCCTTATGATTAGTCAGTTGCTGATCATGGTAACCTCTCAGTACTGACTCTGTATCCTCGATGGTTTGGTTGACTTCGCATGTTGTATCATCTCGGTTGATCATTGTTGCTGAAGGATTGTTGATGGACTGTGTAGAGAAAACAACCTCGCGGTCATTACTGGCCACTGACATATCGTCATAATCGTCGCTTGTTGACTGTTTGTCGCTCTGCTGTCTTCTGCGAGGCATATTGTTGCAAAAATAACGTTCAAGTTCGTATCTCTAGATCAGCTGACTTAAACAGATCTCACCGCTCTACCGCCAATAAATGTAACGTGCTGGTGGTTCAAGTGGTAGCGTACCAGCACATTGTCGCAGTAGCCTCGTTTAAGTTTAAATAAAATGGACTCCGATAGTATACTTGTAAATAAATAAAACGCTATAAAAAACCTATTTCATATTAAAATAACCAGGAAGATAAATAATTAAACTACCCGTGTGAACGTTTCCTTCTTTTAATGCTCTCTTTAGGAAATGCTAAAATCAATATCTTCAACAGTTTAATATAATATATAACGAATGTAACAATTCTTGACTAGATATAATACTCAACAGATTATTGAATAGTGCATCTAGTAGATCTTATCAAATGACTTAGATTAAAGTGTAATATTCAAAGTGCCCCTTTAATTACTTCAAACTATGATAAATAAAAGATGCTCTCTTTAAAACAGACTAAGTGTCTTTTAGTAATTATTGTTATAAATAAATTCTAAATAAATACTCCCTATCAGCAGATATTAAATAAACAAATTACCAATGAAAGATTAATCGATGATGCTGGATAATCAATGGAGGTCGGAGACCTTGTGCGCAGATGACCTTTCCTTAAATACTAAATATCCCTAAAACTGTGCGCCGCACAAGAATTGCATGTGCGAAGAACGCCGCACAAGCATTGCCTAACGAAATACATAATAAACCGCGCAAAGTCAAAGTCGCACAAAACAGCACAATGACATATGTGCGCTTTTCCTACTAGCCTAACTAAAGACTGAAATTACAACGTATTCTACTAATAAACTATAGTAAACAATAAACAATATTAATAAATGAATGATTTTTACATAAAACACTTACATTGGATAAACAATCTGACCTTAAATAAATGTGAAATGAGTGTTTCAAAAGTATTTACAACTCGATTTAAACTTAGCGCGCATATCGTTGCTATAGAAAACAACCCACAATGCATCGGACATAAACATCCAAAATGGTTACCGGAAGCATATTCAAAACAACACGCGATAAGAATAAACAACTAGAACTTGGCTGAATAAACTCGTTACAAAAAGGTAACTTTAAAAAATGCAGTCCAGATGATAAATTAGACTGAAAGCGTAATCATTATGTTAATAAATTACAAATATCAATCTAAAAGATCGATCTAACCTCAAATCGTGAATCAATTAGAAGAATGCAAAATAGCGAGGCACTACACTAACTTAACACCCTTGGTTAACATATGATTAATAATTCCATGCAGGACAAAAATATTATCAGCTGTACTCATATTTGCCCTGAAACCGGCTTGGGCTTCAATATAAACAAAATATTTTTCTGACCATCTGTTAACCTACTATTAAAAATTCTAGTAAATAGTTTCGCTATTGTAATATATAATAAGAAGTGTAATACCTCTAAAATTATTAACTTCATCTAATGTTCCCTTCTTATGCAGTGGTATAATATAACCTTCACTCCATGCTTCAGGAAAATAACCAATATTTAATATTTTGTTAAAACAATCCATGCAGATATGATACAAGTTCATCAATGCCATGTATGAAGAATTCGTTAAGTAGCATATCTGGGCCCCCACTTTTCCCCTGTTTCAGCTGTGACACTGCTTTTCGTATTTCAACACACGATAGTTCAATGTTCAACTCGTCAAACATTATTTGCGTTTCGGAATTTAAAAAGCGTTCGTTAAAGTAAATAATATATTCATCTGCTTGGAAAAACTTATCTGTAGGATTATTAACTGCTTAAAAATAGCTTGCAAAATTTTCTGCAGATAGTTTTTGGGGTTTCTTTTGACTTACTGAATTGTTAAGTAGTTTCCAGTATTCTTTTGCATTTGTTAATTTAGCATTGTCCAATCGACCACTTTTAATTGTGTTCTGTTTGTAATGATAATTTCTTAACACCTTCTTGTATTCAGAGCGTGATCGAATCATATTCTGTTTATTTTCATCGGATTTATTTTGTCTGAACAAGTTCAGGTGTTTATAAAAAAAAAATATTTTATCTTGGCAAGTTTCATTGAAATACGAATTATCTATTTTTGTCTTTTGGTTGGATGTATTGGAATTACAATTTTTCTTGAATAACGGGTTACAGACAGTGTCAAGTGTAGTTATAAAGGAGTCAATGGATGTATCTATATCGTTAGCTGAGGTAACCGATTCGATATTATTTGATAAATTTAACATTGCTTCTTTGAAAATGTCTGAAGATATTACATTTTTATATTCGTCCTTCAACGTATTGTTCCACTTATAGGTGTGGTTAATTACATTGTTTTGTTTAAAAATCGACATTGTCAGTAAATTTTTAGCTTGACTTAAGTGAAAATTCAATCAAACAATGATCAGATACAATATTGGGATCATGCACATAAAAAGATGAAAAATGTGTAAATAAATGAGGGTTTACAATACAATAGTCAACATGACTGCTGCCGTTGCTAACAACAAAAGTAAAAGCTCCAATATCTTTGTCTTCGCAGACTCTACCATTAGTTACCTTTAAAACAGACTGTTTTAAAAGATCTAGTAGTAAATAACCATTTGCATTTGTGACATTATCATTTGATTTTCTGGGTAGCTCTTGGTCACTTATATAGTCATCAGGCAATGTATGTATGTGGGTAGCAACGTCATCTGGATTATATTGCATTGGTCATTGGTGATATGTTGAATATGAACAATAGTTTGTAAAATGCCATCGTAAACATTTGAGTCTACAAGCCCTTGTCTACTAGAATTAATAGGCGGTAAATAGCATAAACAAATACAGAGATCGTTATCAAAATTAAAGAGTTCTTGATTTAGTTTAATCCTTATGTGTGTGTCATCACATTTCATTACCAATGTATCATTGCATGCAAATTCATTTCGTATATACACTATAACACCACCTGAGTCTCGTGTACTAGTT
The DNA here is from genome assembly GCA_037043455.1 of Cyrtodaria siliqua. NCBI lineage: Eukaryota > Metazoa > Mollusca > Bivalvia > Adapedonta > Hiatellidae > Cyrtodaria > Cyrtodaria siliqua. Next base: position 11,965 of record JAWPHD010008030.1, on the reverse strand, counting down.
TTCTTTCTGTCAGTTCTATTAAGTTCATAGTAAACAAAACCTTCGTATTCAAAATTGTGAGACACACTAACCCACGTTTCAGATATATATAGCAATGATTTTGAAATCTTTATAAATAATAAATTGAACTTAAACGCTATAAAAGGAATAATTTGAGATTTTATAGCAACTAATGAAGGCCCTCCGGCTGAAAACGTTTTTGCGGCAGGATATTGTTTTCCTGGTAAAATTGTTAACCTATATACAGTGCGTATAGACAGACATAAATATACTTGCATTGTCTGTTAATTGGTTTACATTGGCTATATAAATAAAAATCGATCATAAACCTAAGTGTGCATAATGCATACTGCAGAACCAAATGAATTCACAAAACAAGGGCACACATAAAACACTGGATGTGAGATATACACCCTTGAGGAATTTTCTAACTAGGCATGGGACCCTTACGAGACATTTTGAAACGACAACTTTGGTAGGACACCCGCACCATTCCCCCACCCACCCCCCATGAATTTATTATTATTATTTATTAACACTACCACTCCAGCCCCAGCCCGACCACGAAATAGTTTCATTTTTAAAATGTTCCGATGAATTTATTATTCATATTAATATTTGAAACAGGTGAAACTGAAGAGCCAACAACAACAACAACAACAACAACAACAACAACCACTCCAGCTCCAGCCCCTGCAGACACCGGATGTGTAGATTTGGGCTGGAACACTTGGAGTTGCCAGAAGCTCTCCGAATACTTCCTTGCAACGTACAATATCACCCCACAAGGCTGGTGCCAGGACCCGCAATGGAAAGGCAGTTGCTGCGCAATGTGTGCGGGTAAGCAGTGTTCGTCTGTATTTTAAAGTCCCTATCCCGTCATCAACAAGCGAAGTTTACAACAGATGTATACCGTTTCTAAACCTACTGTCGACGAGTTATATATATGATTAGATATTTTTAAATGAAACAATATTATAGACACAACGTCAACAGCTTTAACCAGAAAAGCCAAAACTCAAAATTTGAGCTTCGAACTAAGAATTGCCAGCTGATAATTCATTTTATTCATTTTCAATCAAGTATTTTAAGAACCGTGAATAAAATTATACTTTGTTTTATGACATGAACACCTGGTTAGGGTTTGGATGAACGATTTTGTACTGTAATTATGCCGTTATTTGACGGGTTAGTACATTTAAATGACCACACAACGATCTTGTAGTGTAATTGTGCCATTATTTGACGGGTTAGTACATTTAAAGGAACACACAACGATCTTGAAGTTTGTATTAAGCATTAAAATTAAAACCACGATTTATTAATCCAGTATCATTTTGACTTTAGAGTTTTCAAATTGTCTTCGTTATTCTGTCATACATTGAGAGTATAATATCATCAACCATTTTTTATATGAAAACACAATTGACTTGAAACTATTCAAATATTATTATTATTATTAATTACTTAAAAATATGCCAGTTATGTAGAAAAACTAATGGGACGCGGTCAGTTTACACAAACTTCAAGATTGCCATGTGTGCCTTTAAGGACTAGATATAATAATAATAATAATAATAATAATAATCGTATCAATGTGATGAAGAATAATATACATACATCGTCGTATGTTGATGTAGGTTGGTTAGAGAACGTCTATTTCGGTTATTCTATAGTGTATTCCGGTATATTTTGGAAGATTCCGGTATATTTCGCTAACAGGTTTGTTTGGTTAATTATATGCACCGAAATCGTTAGACGTGAGAATCATGGCCTTTATGGTAGTGTATCTACCATAGAGTAATGATTCCTTGTTCTTTAATTATCCACAGGACCCCGTACCGACCCCCATACGCTCTTTTCGGGCGAGGTTTCTGAAGGCATCAAGCAATGCCTGCATAAACAACCACCGTATTTCAATAGAACAAACCTTACATAAACAACTGCATTCAGAAAACTCGCCAAAGAGAGTAAAGACACGACGATATTGTCAGTGCTCGCAGACCACTTTTACAAATTCCGACATTTTCGTTCGAAAAAGTCTCATTGTCGTGTGATGTATCGTTCCCTATTTGGACACTTAACCCCGCCCTACTCACACACCTGACGCTTTCATGGTAACGATGTCGATTTGTGTCAGCTACGGGCGGGTTTAAGTTTCCAAATACGGAATTAGAGTCAGCGCGAGATTTGTCGAAATGTAAACATTCCAGAAAATGTCTGCTTAGTAAACATGGACAGTCGTACGAAAATGCCTAAGATCGACGAGCTATTCTTCCCATTGGTGAGTATTATGCATACAGGCGTGGCATATAAGATTTAATCTAATGAAATACGGCGGTTGTTGATTCGGTCATTGCTTGATTTCTTCAGAAACCTCTATAAAGGGTGGCATCGTAGGTCTATGGTACAGGTACACACCAGCAACAGCTACGAAATCATCGGACGTTGAACGCTTACATTAACCCTGTGCGTAACCTAGTACTCACATAGTACTGTGTAGAATGAATTTCGTTGCATTGGTCATTGGTGATATGTTGAATATGAACAATAGTTTGTAAAATGCCATCGTAAATATTTGAGTCTACAAGCCCTTGTCTAGTAGAATTAATAGGCGGTAAATAGCATAAACAAATATAGAGATCGTTTTCAAAATTAAAGAGTTCTTGATTTAGTTTAATCCATATGTTTGTGTCATCACATTTCATTACCAATGTATCATTGCATGCAAATTCATTTCGTATATTAACTATAACACCACCTGAGTCTCGTGTACTAGTTTTCTTTCTGTCAGTTCTATTAAGTTCATAGTAAACAAAACCTTCGTATTCAAAATTGTGAGACACACTAACCCACGTTTCAGTTATATATAGCAATGATTTTGAAATTTTTATAAATAATATATTGAACTTAAACGCTATAAAAGGAATAATTTGAGATTTTATAGCAACTGATGAAGGCCCTCCGGCTGAAAACGTTTTTGCGGCAGGATATTGTTTTCCTGGTAAAATTGTTAACCTATATACAGTGCGTATAGACAGAAATAAATATACTTGCATCGTCTGTTAATTGGTTTACATTGGCTATATAAATAAAAATCGATCATAAACCTGTGTGCATACTGCATACTACAGAACCAAATGAATTCACAAAACAAGGGCACACATAAAACACTGGGTGTGAGATATACACCCTTGAGGAATTTTCTAACTAGGCATGGGACCCTTACGAGACATTTTGAAACGACAACTTTGGTAGGACACCCGCAACCCCCCCACCCCCATACCCTCCCCCCCCCCCCCCCCCCTTCCCATGAATTTATTATTCATATTAATATTTCAAAGAGGTGAAACTGAAGAGCCAACAACAACACTATCACTCCAGCCCCAGCCCGACCACGAAATAGTTTCATTTTTAAAAAGTTCCGATGAATTTATTATTCATATTAATATTTGAAACAGGTGAAACTGAAGAGCCAACAACAACAACAACAACAACAACAACCACTCCAGCTCCAGCCCCTGCAGACACCGGATGTGTAGATTTGGGCTGGAACACTTGGAGTTGCCAGAAGCTCTCCGAATACTTCCTTGCAACGTACAATATCACCCCACAAGGCTGGTGCCAGGACCCGCAATGGAAAGGCAGTTGCTGCGCAATGTGTGCGGGTAAGCAGTGTTCGTCTGTATTTTAAAGTCCCTATCCCGCCATCAACAAGCGAAGTTTACAACAGATGTATACCGTTTCTAAACCTACTGTCGACGAGTTATATATATATGATTAGATATTTTGAAATGAAACTAGACTATAGACACAACGTCAACAGCTTTAACCAGAAAAGCCAAAACTCAAAATTTGAGCTTCGAACTAAGAATTGCCAGCTGATAATTCATTTTATTCTTATTCAATCAAGTATTTTAAGAACCCGTGAATAAAATTATACTTTGTTTTATGACATGAACACCTGGTTAGGGTTTGGATGAACGATTTTGTACTGTAATTATGCCGTTATTTGACGGGTTAGTACATTTAAATGACCACACAACGATCTTGTAGTGTAATTTTGCCATTATTTGACGGGTTAGTACATTTAAAGGAACACACAACGATCTTGAAGTTTGTATCAAGCATTAAAATTAAAACCACGATTTATTAATCCAGTATCATTTTGACTTTAGAGTTTTCAAATTGTCTTCGTTATTCTGCCATACATTGAGAGTATAATATCATCAACCATTATTTATATGAAAACACAATTGACTTGAAACTATTCAAATATTATTATTATTATTATTAATTACTTAAAAATATGCCAGTTATGTAGAAAAACTAATGGGACGCGGTCAGTTTACACAAACTTCAAGATTGCCATGTGTCCCTTTAAGGACTAGATATAATAATAATAATAATAATAATAATAATAATAATCTTATCAATGTGATGAAGAATAATATACATACATCGTCGTATGTTGATGTAGGTTGGTTAGAGAACGTCTATTTCGGTTATTCTATAGTGTATTCCGGTATATTTCGGAAGATTCTGGTATATTTCGGTAACAGGTTTGTTTGGTTAATTATATGCACCGAAATCGTTAGACGTGAGAATCATGGCCTTTATGGTAGTGTGTACCTTCCATAGAGTAATGATTCCTTGTTCTTTAATTATCCACAGGACCCCGTACCGACCCCCATACGCTCTTTTCGGGCGAGGTTTCTGAAGGCATCAAGCAATGCCTGTATAAACAACCACCGTATTTCAATAGAAAAAACCTTACATACCATAACTGCATTCAGAAAACTTGCCAAAGAGAGTAAAGACACGACGATATTGTCAGTGCTCGCAGACCACTGTTAGAAATTCCGACATTTTCGTTCGAAAAAGTCTCATTGTCGTGTGATGTCTCGTTCCCTATTTGGACACTTAACCCCGCCCTACTCACACACCTGACGCTTTCATGGTAACGGTGTCGATTTGTGTCAGCTACGGGCGGGTTTCAGTTTCCAAATACGGAATTAGAGTCAGCGCGAGATTTGTCGAAATGTAAACATTCCACAAAATGTCTGCTTAGAAAACATGGACAGTCGTACGAAAATGCCTAAGATCGACGAGGTATTCTTCCCATTGGTGAGTTTTATGCATGCAGGCGTGGTATATAAGATTTAATCTAATGAAATACGGCGGTTGTTGATTCGGTCATTGCTTGATTTCTTCAGAAACCTCTATAAAGGGTGGCATCGTAGGTCTATGGTATAGGTACACACCAGCAACAGCTACGAAATCATCGGACGTTGAACGCTTACATTAACCCTGTGCGTAACCTAGTACACACATTGTACTGTGTAGAATGAATTTCGTTGTAAATACTAAATTAGGCTCACTCATTATATTTTGATATTTTAGAAAGTAAACAATATCAATATTTGTCAAATTTAATGAAGACAAAACACTGCTTTAGATTATTGTATGGATGACATTTTAAGGATGCTTAATTTGTAAAATAAACATATTTTCTCCAATTGTTTTTTGCGTAACAAATATGTGACTAGATGCTCTATTAATATTTTCCAAGAAGACACGAGCCAGAAGCTTATTTAGCGGAAAACAGTGCTTAGTTAGCAGAAAGGAGGTCTCAAACGCTGTTTTGCATGTTCTAGATCATCTGGCGTTTGCCTTTTTTTTAAGACAAAAGTCTAGAAGCGTTCTTTTATTATTTTTGTGAAGCGGCAGCCATTTTACCGAGATTCTGGTATAGTTAAAGGCGTTTCTGATTGACACAGACACACCAGGCAATGCAATATTTTATAAATTTCTATATAAAAAAGACTCGAAAACCTCATCAGTATATTAACGAACTAAATGTGGATAGTCAAACATACTGTAATAATAATAATACATTTTCTTTTACGGACATTGTGGTTCCGGTTTCTTTTTTTTTCTTCACAAAGAGTCAAGACGTTTGTATTTAAAAAAATCAAGGATCGACGATGATCCAGACTAAGTTTTGCAAGGTGTAAATGGTATGCAAAAACAAGAATAAAAGATTCTTATATATCCATTTTCCTACGAACTAAATTGTTCAATGTATTGCTTATATATACTTTCAGATAATGGTATTTAGTGAGCTCAAGCTGGACATGTGACTTAAACAGATTCGGGAACCACCATCAATGTAGATGAGTAAACTGTTACGTGTTGTTGTATTTTTACGTAAAATTAGCGTACGTGCGTGCGTGAATACGTATGCAGTTGGATACATGCTAAATTGCAAGTCATGTATCTTTCGGGATATCATACAATTTATTTCGTTTGAAAGGAGCAAATAAGACATAATTATTTGCTCCTCATTAGATAAGCAAAGTTCTATAAACTTGTATTTCATACATGCGTTGATGTAATAATGGTCAGTGCACGTGATGTTTCACGTGGTGTTTGAAACGACGGGGGGTTAACACGGTTTTAAAAGCGTTCTTATTTAAATTTTATGATTTTAGAATTAAATTCTTAATAGAAACTGACGGGTACGCTTTTGTGGTTATCAAGCATTTATTCTGATATTGTGTTTGTTTATGTCGGGCGTTGCAGACATTTGTCTAAATTACATCGGTCGTTGCAGACACTTGTCTAAATTACATCGGTCGTTGCAGACACTTGTCTAAATTACTATGTAACAAATACAAATATAAATAGAGTATAATTTTAGCATTTCGTTGTTTTATAAGTTTGCTTAGGTGTAATGAGAGAACACTTTATATTTTGTGACTGTATTTTGTTGTTGTTGTGAAAATAATTTTTTTGCATTCCAAATTTTCTTTTGTCAGTACAGTACATTTTTAAGACGCAACATTTTTGATTTTCGATAAGTTTCAGTTTTCTTTTTTTTTATCAAATCAAGATTATAATTTATGTTAGTCCCAAAGGTTAACATATGGCGATAAACAGCTGCATAAGATTTGCTCTACTTCTTCCAGTTAAACCACATTTTGCACGATGACTTCAGTTCCACTCTAAATATTCAAAAAAATACCAAGTGTTGCGTTTTCAAATGTACTGAGTCTATAAGTTGATTGATAGTTTATAAAAACTCTTCAATCCAATGAGCATTGAGATATGTTCAAATGTTTGACCCCTCTTATTTTCATATTGAACCAAGATTTGCAATATCTATTAAGTGATTTTGTTAAGTGAAATGCTGACTCTTACGGATGGCGGGAGGTGTACAGTACTGGTTCTACCAAGGAAAACATAGATGGTCTGCCTCCACCACAGAAAAATTGACCGTCATATATAACCTTACATTTGTTGAAAATGGCGTAAAACACCATACAAACAAAACAAATTAACTTATTTGACTTCCAAATAAGTAAGTAAATTGTTTATTATAATCATATGTGTACATGTATCAACATAATATTCATATATACGACATGGATATTACACCAGGTCCAATGGACCTATAAGTCACCTATACACAATTTTCATAATAGACGTGATGTACGAAAGATAATACAAAAGTATATTATTTACAAAGTCTGCGCTCCAAATATATATCATAATCATATCACTTTTAGTTTGATATAAAATGCGAGAGTATGAAACACAAGTATACTTATTATAAATGGCAGAGAAATATTGAGAAACTAAGCTCTGCCTACCTTGCTTCTGCAATGTGCACTGGTAAACATGTGTTTACACAGTCATTTTAGTTTAGACGAGCTTTGGGGCTGCACCCTTATTAGGAGTACAATTCTGTTGAAGAATAATTTAACGTAACATTTATTAAAGCGTCGCTCATGTTGAGACCAGAGCATGCACGGATTTAGGAAAAATCTGAGAAATTATCAAAAATTCCAATGACAAAGATTTCCTATTATTATTTTTATTTTATTTTATTTCTTTATTTCTTTATCTATTTATTCATTTTTATAAATTTTTATTTTATTTTTTATTTATTTAATTGATTTATTTATTTATTTGTTTATTTATTTATTCATTTATTTTTGTTGTCAACATTCTTTTTTTTAATTGCACTGCCTCCTCCGCATCCCCACCACCCCCACCTCTAAGTATTATTTAGAGGCTATGAAATGAAATTTTAACAATTTAGAAACTCTAAGGGAAGGAGCGCAGCGACTTACCGGGGTTTCTTAATTGTTAAAATTTCACTTCTTAGCCGCTAACTGACTTAGTGTTTGCCCTAATTTTTCCCCGCTCTTCTACGAAACCACGCCTCTTAAAACGTTCGCGCTTCTACTAAATCCGCCTCCTTGTGTCCAAACAAGCGCGTGCCATTTAGTAAGCGATTACTTTATGATTAAATGGTTAAAATTGGTGATCGTTAGAAATTTACATAAATAAGTTCGCCCTTTTTTAAAATTACTCACCGTCTGATTGGAGGAAAAAGTAGGGCAAACACTAACATTTAAAGTTATAAGAACCATGTGTAACCTATCTATTTACATACCCCATAACTGAGTCCGGCTCTAAGATTTGATCACCATCAGTTATATTTGGGGGTTTATTCGGGATATCTTCGAGAAAGTTTCAAACACTGGCAGTGATTCCGCTGAATCAATAAAAATTCCAAGACGGATACAATTCCAATCAGATGCCATGATGGGGATGTATGTGTAATCAGAACAGACTTCAGTACTGCCACTGTCAAATGGCAAGCATCATTGTAAATGATGAATAAAAAATCCATCACCGCGGTGATGTACACCGGATATAGCTGCTAAAGTGATCAGAAAAATACAGAAAATGGTGATTTTGTTTCTTCCCAAGGTAAGTGTACATCTAATTGACATATATCAAGCAAACCAAATGAACACCGCACCAGTTTTTCAGTTACTTTCATGGTTAATTGAGCCTCGAAAGATGTCGATTCAGCTAGTACTATACAAACATGTGAAAATATATGATTTAAAGATGTGCCGATTACTGTCAAATTTCGATCCGCAGTAAAAAATATCCTGTTTTTTTTGCATTCTGAAGAGTACGATTTCATCATTTTCATACTAACTATGTGTGTTCCAAACTTTGGCCTTTTAGGTTTTCAAATTAATGTGTTATTTGCCAAATATCAAGTACGTTATTGTACAGTGTATAGCATTATTGTGCACAGGTACTGGTAAATGACAAAATTTAGTGTACAGGGTATAGTATGAGCCATTGTATATCTCGATAGAAAAATACGTCATATATATCTGTAAATATGACATCTGTTAATACACTTGAACGATGTCCTAACACCACCAATAGATTTTTGTGTGATATTACGTATAAAGTATCAAACGTACTGTGAATTGTCAGGTAAGAGTAGTAAAAGACATGATTGTAAGCAAAAATAATGCATTATTAACACATTGATGGAGTTAGCTCATTTTTCTCTAATTTTCGAGTTAATTAATATCGCATAAATGATAAGTTTATACAAAATGGAAAGAATAGTCCATGTCCTATCAACATGTCAAAAAATAAATCATTGATTGCTTCAACGAAAATTCATAAAATTAAATCATTTAAAATCCACAAAACATGTATAGCATCCTGACAAAAACATTTTACTACAATGAGTTGTTCCCCCATGTTTTTACTACTTAAAGAGACAGAATCTACTTTAATGACCAAATTTTGGGAGGATGGTTTTAGTGTCCCCATCTTTTATTTTTGTGTTGTAAGTAAATAATGTGCGCATAAAACATTTATCTTGAGTCTTATTTCCGTTTATGCTACAAAATGCATACGGTTTCTACATCATTGCAATTATGTATTTGTTTACAAGTAGCGGATCACAATGTTAAATGGTACCAAATAAAACTTCGTTATTATTACTAGTAAATATATACCAATCGTGGGATAGCTGGAAAATGAATGGCTTAGTTATTAGATAATGCGGGTTGTTGCGTATTGACATGTTTTCGCATACTTCATAATTATCCTGAACCCTAGAGTGGACTTCGATAAAATTTTGCAGAATGCATCAGTATGAGGTATAATTTCACATACCGTCATCATGTTCCGGTTCGTTTTCTTGACAGATGTATTGCCCTCATATTTTATAAAAGCAAACATTGTCTACTTTTCATCTGCTGTTTTAATAAAATGTCTCATGAAGAAATATAAAAAGATCGGACAGAGAAAGTATCATTCAAGGAGGACAGTCAACCACAAAACACAGAGACAAACAAGCAAACAGACAAACAAGAAGGCAAAAGTAAAAATAAATGCAAACAACATCACAAACACAAAACGGTTGACAATAGGGCTACCGCCTTCGAACGGTCAGTGGCAAAGTAGGCCACTGGGGGTTTAAACCGGTTCTAGGATGCACCAAACCTCACACTTACCCTACTGTCATCCCATTAAAACAGGACAGTGTAAATAAAGAAATCCCCGCCATGATATAATCTCTAACCAACAAGGCAGCATCAATAAGTCAATATAAGTAAAACACAAATATGCTCGTGTAAATATAATATAAAAGAAAAATAGCCTAGAAAGCCACAATGAAGGTACTCAATGACTTGAGCCTGAGCAACAAGAAAATAAACCATTAAGGGCACGACAAGAAAGATCATAGACAAACATCAAACGCCACCGTCCCAGTGGGCTTTAGATAGGCGTCATCATAGGGTCCACAGCCTGTCCGGTCATCGTACAACTAAAGAGGAAAGCATAGTGGCGAACTGTAAAAGGGTCCACCACCAAGCATGCAGTACGTTGCAAAATGATAGGGTCATAACCTCTTTTGATAAACTTTTTAACAAGTTTAACAAAGATAGTATGAAAGTGATCATGACCAAGAATCTTACGATGTTTATATATCACATCACCATAGAAGTCAGGTTGTGATAGTCCTTGTCGCAGAAGAGTCCTTAAATTACTTTTGGAAAGAAGTTTCATGAATGTGAGTCATATAGTTTAAGCTGAGCGCACGAAACAAGTTTTCGCCTAGTACATATTCCTATATTGGCTAAGCCAGCGGCCGTAACTCTTGCATTACATGTCTGACAAATATAGTTGCATTACTTCAATGCTTAATATTTGTGTTAGGTTTCATGAATGAGAGGGAATTAGATTTTGCTGAGCACGCGACACAAGTTTTCGGTACGTACGTACCGGCGTACATTTGGACGAACAAGAGCGAATCTATATGCTCCCCACCACCCCCGCAACCCCGAATGGGGAGATTGAAAGAGTTATATATCGCCGTTTGGTCCTGTTTGGTCCCTAATCCCTTAGTGAATGTAGACATATTACAAAGAATTTATGAGATTGTGACAACCGGTTAGCAATACTGTCAAGCTTGTTAAAAATAAACTATGCTCTAAATCTAGGTTATATAGGAGGAAATACACATACTTATGTTATACATATATCATTATATAATTCCATCATTACTTAAAACTGCAATACCCTTGTTGCTCTGGCCACAGCATGACATTATTATCTCCCGACGAAATCAAATTTAAGGGATATATATTTGGCTTTGTCCGTACGTCCGTCCGTCCGTCCTTTACAGTTTTCGTGTCCGCTCCATAACTCTCACATGCATGGATATATTTTGAAATAAATGGCACAAATACTCATCATATCGAGACGACGTGCAGAACCCAACACCCGGGTCTGCATCTTTAAGGTCAAGGTCATAAAGGTCATCATAAAGGTCATTTACTTCTTATTTGCATATAACAAGGTCCATTTTGTGTCTAATTCAAGACTATTACATGCATGGAGGGATTTTGAAATACATGGGCACAAATACTTATCTCATCGAGACGACGTGCAGAAACCACCATCACCTGTATCTTCAAGGTCAAGTTCATAAAGGTTATATGCTTCTTATATGCATTTAGTAAGGTCGGCCCAAATTCTCCCCTCTTGTTAATCTCCTTTGCATCAGTTATAAATTACTGTGTAATATTCTAGTCTATTCGTATTTGGAACGAAGTGGTCAATACGT